>ML783356.1:106408-143593 GCA_009831015.1 Picea engelmannii | reverse complement strand
TTGAGATCGAGACAGATGCCTCTGACTATGCTATTGGGGCAGTCCTTACTCAACATGGGCATCCAGTGGCATATCACAGTGAGACACTTTCTTACACAGTCCGGAAGTATCCCACTTATGACAAAGAAATGTATTCCATTGTGCAAGCTTTTCGACAATGGAAGCATTACATTTTGGGAAAGGAAACGGTCATCCACATAGACCACCGACACCTGCAATTCATACAGACACAAGGGAAGTTGCAGAACGATCGCCATCAGAAGTGGTCCACATACCTGCGACAGTTTCATTTGAACACTAAGTACAAAAAAGGCAGCACCAATAATGTTATAGACTGCCTCAGTCGACCACCCATCGTGGTGCTAACCACTGTGCTCAACTCTTGTGGGCATGAGACTTCCGATTGGCCGCTTCTCTACACAAGTGATCCAAAATTCAGCCACACATACAATACACTCTTGGAGGGTAAGCAAGTTCCCAATTTTCACCTCCAGGTTGCCCTGCTTTGTCACCTGGGACACCTTTGTGTTCCTTCAAGCGAGCATGCCAAGATGATTTGGGAGGCGCACTACAGTCGGGTCACTGGGAATTTCGGGGTCGAGAAAACTGTGGCAGTACTGCAAAAATATTTCTATTGGCCGAACCTTTGACAAGATGTCGGGAAGTACATCAAGTCCTGCACTGCTTGCGCCATTGCCAAACTGACCATCAAGAAGCAAGGCCTCTATACTCCGCTTCCTACGCCCAGTCGACCTTGGGAATCCATATCTATGGATTACATATTGGGCCTTCCTTCTACTAAGCATGGAAATGACTGTGTTTTTGTGGTCGTCGATCGATTCTCAAAGATGTCCATTATGATGGCCTGCAAGAAGAATATCACAGCAGAAGCCACTGTTAAACTCTTCTTTGAATGAGTGTGGGTGCACTTTGGGATCCCATAGTCTATCATCTTAGATCAGGACAGTAGGTTCCTCAGTACATTTTGGTCCAACCTCTGGTCGATGCTGGACACCAAGCTCACCAAGTCCACAACTTTCCATCTACAAACTGATGGCCAGACAGAGGTCATCAACTGGATGACCATACACATTTTTTGCATGTATAATTCAAATCATCCACACACATGGGATGAGAGCCTCCCCTATGAACAACATAGCTACAACCGGGCTCTCCATAGCTCAAACAGCCACAGTCCCTTTCAAGTGGGCTTGGGATTCCAACCACTATGTCCCATTGACATAGCCATGCCATTTGTGGCTACTCAGGAAGATTCATCTCATGTCTAGTCTGAGGCTAACAAGGAAAACAACTTCATTGAGCACATTCAACACATCCACCAATAGGTTCATGACATCTTGGACAAAGCCAATGCTAAGTACAAGCAGCGACATGATCAACATCGGGTGCCACACAACTTCCAGGTGGGCGACAAAGTGTGGCTGCATTTGCAAAAGGAGCGCCTCACTGGACCCCACCGGAAGCTTCGTCTGCTTCGATATGGGCCGCACACCCTCACCAAGGCTGTAGGGGAAAATTCCTTTGAGCTTAGCATTCCACCATTCCTTGGTCTGCACCCAGTGTTCAATGTGGACCGCCTTCGGCCCTACTTTCCACCTCTACTAGACACATTCGACATGGCAGAACAACTCACACCAACAAAGTTAAATCCAGACTGCATGGAACAAGCCAGAATTGATCAGATCATGGATACATAGATCAAGAACACCCAAAAACAAAGGATACCACTATATCGAGTTGTCAAAGCAGGCCAACTCCTTCACCAAGGCAAGTGGCTCACCAGGGACCAAGTTCAACAGAAGTTTCCACATCTCATGGAGGAACTCAACGCAATGGGGACCATTTCTTCCTAAGGGGGGAGGAATGATCGAGGTGGATATTGGTGGCCACCCACCTATTCCACCTGGATCCCCACCATTGCTTCTTTCAGTTTTTCAGTTTCCGCACAGTTTACTATTTTTAGCAGTTTTTCGGGTCCATAACTTCCGGAGCCGTTTTGAGGCCTTAAACGAAGTTTTTTGGTAAAACGGGGAGCAACATTGACCACAGATCAATGTTTGTCACCCAAAAGTTGTAGTCCTCGGATAGATATTTCTAACGATGTATGGAACGCGTCAAACAAAGATCGTATGCCAAAGTTACGTCCCCAGGAAGTTGATGTACCAACTTACCCAAACGGGGCCCATAGTCTTGGCATTTCATCTCCTAGGGTTAGGTATTTGGATGTTTAGGGTTTTCCATTGTTACTCAATAATAATAGGCCTTCGAGCCTCATTGTAACATAGTTCAAAGGCCAGTAGCCACGACATCTCTTCTCAGAGATAAGCTACCAGCGCCCTAGCTAGTTTATCTCCATTTTGTTTGTAAGCATATTTCAGTCATTTGTTATTAATGAAATGAAGTCTTATTTCCACTGCATCTCTGTGTTTATGTGTATTTTTGTATTTCATTGTGTTCCTACATAAATCTGGATCATACCTCCACGTAAAATCCCTTATTGGTGCAAGAAACCCTCACTTTCACAGGATTACCCTCCAAGGGTACTGAAAGTGTGATATGATGTCTATCCCAGGTACAGTGGAAGTCCCCCCACAATGACATTTGTAGATACCTAGGAAAGTACACTAAGGTTATGAACTTGCAGTCAGCCTCCAAGTGGGTACAATCAATAGTCAAGACCGAATGTATGGGTAGGATATCGAAGTTCAAAATTATTCTAGAGGACTGAGGACAAGTGGACCAATAGACTCCAAAGGACCTCAACCAGATTCAGAGTTTACAAAGTACCAAGACCAAATTTGTTAATGACACTTTAGGAAGTATCCCCAATATACGCTCTTTCCTCTATGATTGGTTAAGCTTTGGAGTGGTAATCTCTGCTGCTCTTCCACACACGACCTCGTGTTTAGGCCCTATGTGAGAAGGGGTTCCCGACTATGCTTATAAGAAAGTTGGATTTTTACACTCTTTAGTTCTCTACAGTATGTTTCGTAGTCTTGGACAATTTACTCACTTTACCTAGTTCAAAGACCCTAATCCTATGCTACTGTTGGTGTGTTAAAACCAAAAAATGTTCTAGTTGATTTTATTAACGCATGGTTGATTTTAATGACTTTTACTCAATAGGTTTATGGAGATGAAACTGGTGATGTGTAAGAGACTCGAATCCAATAGAATACAAAAAAGTGAGATGTAATTCGTTATTTCAATGAATCATATGTATGGGAAGGAGAAGATTTATATTCTTCTTAACACATGTAGGCACTCAAAACAATGCAACTTTCAATTTATGGGATCAAGATGATTCCAAAATACAAAGAAAATGTTTCCAAAAAATGAAATGCACATGCAAAAATAGCTCTTTTTCCAAACATATACCAAAAACATTTTCCTAAAGAATGCAAAACTTTCTTTGTTCAATTATGTATGCAAGGAGATATGCAAAATTCTCTACTTCTTAACTTTCAAATGGAATGAAAGAAATCTATGTTAGACACAAAGAAATACGAGGCAAAAAAGAAATCAAACAAAGCACACTGAAAATGATGATGATGAATGAAAGACAACAAGTGTGAGATAATTTGTTTGATCAAGGAATCAAAGATGCAAAAGAGAAAGAGGACAAGGACTCATGGAAATCCTCAAACAATGAGTAGAAATAAACAACACTCAAAGCTGGGTTGTGGTAAACGAAAGAGTCCTAATTATCCAGAAAAGTGAGATGTTTCAATGAAGACAAAAATATATCAATACCAAACAACATTTGCAAACCCTAATTGATAAAAAATCCGAAACAATCAAGCAATCTGAAAAATTTGCAAAATGAATATTAGAGAACTCAAAGGTAGGATGCACCAAGGGATCTTGTTAACCCAAGGCGATCACAACTAGAATAAATTTGCAAACTCAAATAAGAAACATAAATGAGTGATAAATGTCAAATTCTTAGGCAAACAAAGTCAAATAACAATCAGAAGACTCTGGGCTAAATGCCTCTCAAAAGAAGATTGAGTAGAACCAGGCATAAACAAGCAAAAACACCAAAAAAGGGAGATTGTTTCCCATTTTCTCAATGCAGCAGGGTGCTATGGCACCCCCTAGGAGGTTTATGGGAGTTCTAGTTAGCTAAGTGGCACCCTGGTATACATTGCAGGGGAGCGCCCGTCAAGTAAATGGTGCCCTGGTGTGACCTGCAGGGGATTGCCAGTTTTTTAAAAATCTCAAAAAATGGCTTCCAAAATCCCAAACACAGAAAAGACTCAGTCAATGGCTCTATAAACGCTTCAATAAGGAAGAGGGAAGGGTAAATAGATAAGAATTAATCATCAAACAATAAATATATAATCACTAGGAAGGATTCAAGACGAAAAAGAGGAAAAACTAGTCAAAGTCCTTCCCTAGTGGAGTCACCATTTTTCTGTTATGAGAAATCTTACCCTGCAGATAGGCAAAGCTCCCCTTTGGAAAAAGACTCCTATATTTGGTCCAAAGATAGAAGAGAAAAATTGGTTACTACTTTCCCCATAGATATAACTCAATCAAGAAAGCAAGAGAGAGGAAGGATGTGGCATACCTTGTTGCGATGTTTATCCTCGTTGCTCCAATCCTTGGGCTTGATATCCAAAATACTTAATTCAAATTAAACCCTACAAAGACTAGAAAAGGAAATATTCCTCCTAATACATATTATTATATAAATAAGATCTATCTACGAATACTGAAATGAAAATAGACAAGCAAATGTAGAACACATGAACTTGAAGGGAATAGGCCAAGTCGATATTAATTGGAAAGCCAAATAAGGAACTCACAAAGAATGATTCATGATGCAATCGCTTATCCAAGTTCTCCTTGTCCATCCCTTGCATTAATATTGAAATCAAAATGTTGATGCTTCCTTCAGAATCAAAGGTTTGATACTTCTAATCTTCCCCCCTTAACCTTGGAAATACCTTCAATATATAGGCTTTGAGAGGCTCAACCACCCTAAGAAAATGAAGGATATGGTTGAGGATATGGCTTCTTAAGGTTGAGATCAGATCCTGATATGAAGCCATATCATAGGGGTCGAACACAACCAACCTCATCCCAAGCGATCTGGCCCTTAGAAAGAGGTGGAGGATCCCATGATTCCCTCTAACAAGACTCGCGCTCCCCCAAAGTTGAAAATAGGGCACCATCCTATAAAGTGGTGATCCCCTAACAAGGAAAGGGGGTGCCATTCTATGAAGTGTCACTGTTGGAGCAGGCACATTTTGAGAATATCGCAACAAATGAGGCATATTGGACCAGGAAGGAGAGCACACTACATTTTGAGGAAAAGCAGTGTGCGCGATAGGATTTGTAGAAATCTGGCACAAATATGGACAAACCTAGCCAAGTTAGGGTTAGGGTCTTGGATGTATTGTAAGGGTTTCTAACCCAATTTTTAAATATAAATAGAAGATGTAGAAAGTATGTGGAGGAATATATTGATCTTTAGAAGTATCTTATCATATTTTTTGGAGAACCTATTTTGGATTCTTTGTGAGTCGAAGTCTGTTTTGAGAGATGTGGAGCTCAGATGAGGACGAAGTAGTTGAGGGCCAGGTCAAAAGTTGTGGATATTGGTACGATCCTATTCCGCCTCACTACTCTTTATTATGATGTAATGAACTCAACACCTTTTGATGAATAATAAAAGAAACATAACATCTTTGTGGACGTAGCCCCAGAGGGGGTGAACCACGGTAAAACCTTGTGTACAATGTGTCTGAATGTTTCACTCTTTCTACAGTTATGATTGAATGGTTAGATAGATGAATGGATGCTTTATTTACCACACACACTAGAATAAATATGAACATGAATGAATGAATGGATCTGATAAATACTATCATAGAATGCATGGTTGAGTAGAAGTAAGAAGTATAAGGAACATCCCCCAATCTCTTCCATGACTGCATACATTTGTGTCCTGCAGTCCCCCATAAACCATCTCGAGTGAGACTACATTTTGCACTCTATTCACAGTGTAGCCTTCTGGTTTACCAGAAGGGTCGATGGTGATAAGGGTTTTTGTTGGAGAACTAAGGTAGAACCCGGGTCATCCCATAAGTGCAACACATGTTTTCATTGTTGGCTAGAAATCAGAAGGATATCCAAGAAGGGGTTTGGTGAAAAATATGCAGTGGTAGAAAGGGATGTTTGGGCCATGGAATTGTATGAAGAAAGAGATTGAAATATGGTTAGAGACAAATCAGTTGGAGTTTGCGCATAAAGACTATAATGGTTCCAGGTATACACCACGCGAGTACCTGCAAAGGTATGAGTTTACTGATTTGCATGATGCATATTTTTGTTTCTTTTCAGAGCTATTATAGGAGTGGATATTAGGGTTGAAATATACCCATCCGACTAATCGGATTATAGCAATAGTGTGGACTACCGAGAATATCATGTGGTTGGAAAGGGTTAATAAAAAATTCACACGTGTAGTGGATTTCTGGTTAGATAGCATTATTGTGGGGTTTATCACTTAGTTTGCAGTAGATACAGTGAAGTCATATACCATTGTAGAGAAGGATTTCTTGAGGGGGCCCAGAGGGAGGTACATAATGTCACTCTACATGTCGATCAAGATATTATTACATGATAAAGGCATGATGACCATGGAATCAAACAACTAGATCACTCTACATGCACGGGGGAGTTGGGGGAAGCACTAAGGAAGATCTGAGAAATGGAGAAGGCTCTGGAGAGTAGCCAAAACAAGGAGGAAATGGAACCCATCATGATGGATGATGAACAGACCAGGGAAATCATAAGGAATGTAGGTATGACACGCAAAAAACGACCCTACCAGTATAGGATGAATAATAAGAAGAGGATTGTAGTGGATAAAGAGGGCTTGGACAACGATGACGAAGAGGTAGAGGATCTTTGTGTGACAGGGAAGATTGAAGATATATTGCATGCCACATATGAGAGGAAAACCAAAGGTCATGGGTCCGAAAAATAAGAATGCTCTCCATTCCAGATCTGAATTAGTGTTGAACCCACAACCCCATGTGCACCTAAAACAACTGAGGAAGAAAAGGTAGTTAACCACCAAGTGATTAATGGTAGAAGAACCTTTTTAGGAAGTGGGTCTAGTAGCAGAAGTCCAAGTTCAACAAGTAGCAGTCAAGTCTCTACACCACGTAGAGGTGGGAGTTCAACAAATTTCACAATGGAAGGACAAGATCCAACCATTAGGTTACCAGAGTTCCGAGGGGACGGGTCAGATGACCCAAAAAAACATTTGTTCATATGTGAGAAGATATGGGAAGCAAAGAAGATTATAGAAAAGGATACAGAGGTTTCACAGTTGGAAATAACTTTTAGAGACCACAAATTAGATTGGTACATCGGTCTCTCAAAAAATAATCCAATGGGAACACCTACAACTATAGCATATTTGAAGAGGTAGTTAATAAATAAATTTCAGAAGCCAAGTTCAAAATACCAATTTATGAATGACATGATAGACATCAAGAAGAAACCATGAGAATCATTCTAGGAAGTGGAACATAAATTCAATATGTTAAAAGGTAAGTTAAAGTACATTATTACCGATACACAACATAATTGTTTTTTTGTTAATTATTTGTTTCCACACTTGAAGTATCCTTTGAGACAACATAAATTCCAAATCCAGGGTTAGGCCATGAAGGAAACCTTACATCTAGAGGAAAACCAATACAAGCATACAGATCCAGTTGTGGAAGAGATGGAGCAAGATCTAAAGAAATTAACATTCCAATTAAATAAGAACAAAGGAAAGGAGAAAAGAGAAGATGTTTGGTGTACAATGTGCAGGATAGAAGGTCATCACAAGAATGATTGTCCATAATTTTAACAGTATATTGGACTGGGTATTCCAAATAATTTGGATTCAGGAGGACCATGGTGCGATATTTGTAAAATACATTGGCATGATCCCTATCATTTCCCACTGATGCAGAAATATCAGACAGTTCTGAAGAGTACATATTGTAACTTTTGTAATCCAATTGGACACGAAGACAAGGATTGTAGAACCTTGGAGATGATGAAAGAAATGATTGCAGATACATACATAGTGCAGGATGAACATGTAACATGAAAATTTGTGCAGTAGCTGCAGTATAAAACTACGCAGCAACTATAGTACAATCCCACCCAGCAGTTTGCATCACAACCACAATATAAGGCACAACCGTTTCAAGGGAAACAACAATATAATATTGCACAATAGTGCACAACACCACAGAAGTACAATAACTCACAGTCAAAATATAATCAAGAACCTCAGTATAACACACCGTGCAAAGGATTTGGTGGAGGTTGAGGACCAATAGTATGTCATAACTGTCAGAAAACATGGCACTATTCAAGATACTTCCCACAACCACATGCGACATGTATGTAATTTCACGCAATAGACCATGAAAGAAAATATTATCCAACAATGTTGATAAAAATATAGGAAAAGAGGAACCATACTAATCAAAATGTACAATGGATAGGGGTGGAAAAAATAGAAGAATATGGAAAGAATATTAACATAGTGATGAGAGAAGAGCTAAGACAAGAGAATATGCAACTAAGAAGGATCGGGACCAGTACCAGTGGGTTAGGAAGAATATCGTTCCTGAACAGAAGGGATCTTGTTAACCCAAGGGGATCACAACTAGGAGAAATTTTCAAACTCAAAGAAGAAACATAAATGAGTGAAAAATGTCAAATTCTTAGGAAAACAAAGTCAAATACCAATCAGAAGACTCTGGGCTAAATGCCTCTCAAAATAAGACTGAGTAGAACCAGGAAGAAACAAGAAAAAACACCAAAAAAGGGAGTTTTTTTCCCTTGTTATCAACGCGATAGGGTGCTATGGTGCCCCCTAGGAGGCTTAGGTGAGTTAAATTCAGCTAATTGGAACCCTGGTATACACTGCAAGGGATCTTCAGTCAAGTAAATGGTGCCCTGGTGTGAACTGCAAGGGAGTGCCAGTTTATGAAAAAACTCAAAAAATGGCTTCCAAAAGCCCAAACACAACAGAGACTCAGTCAATGGCTTTGTAAAATATTAAATAATGAATATGGAATGGGAAATAGATCGTAATCAACCATCAAACAAGCAATATCTAATAACTAGCAAGGATTCAAGACAAAAAAGAGGAAAAACTAGTCAAAGTCCTTCCCTAGTGGAGTCGTAATTTTTCTAGTATGAGAAATCTTACCCTATAAACAGGCTAAGCTCCCCTTTGGACCAAGACTCCTATATTTGTTCCAAATACATAAGAGAAAAATTGGTTACTACTTTCCCTATATATATAACTCAACCAGGCAAGAAAAAGAGAGGAAGGACGTGGTGTACCTTGTTGTGATGTTTGTCCTCGTTGCTCCAATCCTTGGGTTTGATATCCAAGATCCTTAACACGAATGAAACCCTGCAAAGACTAGAAAATGAACTCTTCTTCCCACTACAAATGATTATATAAATAATATATGTCTACAAATACTGAAACGAAAATAGACAAGCAAATGTAGAGCACATGAACTTGAAGGGAATAGGCCAAGTTGATATTAATTGGAAAGCCAAAGAAGGAACTTACAAAGAATGATTCATGATGCAATCACTTATCCAAGTTCTCCTCATCCATCCCTTGCATTAATATTGAAATCAAAATTTTGATGCTTCCTTCAGAATAAAAGTTTTGATACTTCTAATCTTCCCCCCTTAACCTTGGAAATACCTTCAATATATAGGCTTTGAGAGGCTCAACCACCATGAGAAAATGAAGGATATGGTTGAGGATATGGCTCCTTAAGGTTGAGACCAGATCTTGATATGAAACCATATCATAGGGGTCGAACACAACCAACCTCATCCCAAGAGATCTAGCCCTTGGAAAGAGGTGGAGGATCCCATGATTCCCTCTAACAAGACTCGCGCTCCCCCAAAGTTGAACATAGAGCACCATCCTATAAAGTGGTGCTCCCCTAACAAGGAAAAGGGGTGTCATTCCATGAAGAGTCACTATTGGAGCAGGCACATTTTGAGAATATCGCAAAAAATGAGGCATATTGGACCAGGAAGGAGAGCACGCCACATTTTGAGGAAAACCAGTGTGCGCGATAGGATTTGCAGAAATCTGGCACAAATATGGACAAACCTAGCCAAGTTAGGGTTAGGGTCTTGGATGTATTGTAAGGGTTTCTAACCCAATTTTTAAATATAAATAGAAGATGTAGAAAGTATGTGGAGGAAGATATTGATCTTTAGAAGTATCTTTTCATATTTTTTGGAGAACCTATTTTGGATTCTTTGTGAGTTGAAGTCTGTTTTGAGAGATGTGGAGCTCAGATGAGGATGAAGTAGTTGAGGGTCGGGTCAAAATTTGTGGATCTTGCTGCGATCCTATTTCGCCTCACTACTCTTTATTATGATGTAATTCACTCAACACCTTTTGATGAATAATAAAAGAAACATAACATCTTTGTGGACGTAGCCCCAGGGGGGGTGAACCATGGTAAAACATTGTGTACAATGTGTCTGAATGTTTCACTCTTCCAGCAGTTATGATTGAATGGTTAGATAGATGAATGGATGGTTTATTTACCACACATACTAGAATAAATATGAACATTAATGAATGAATGGATCTGATAAATATTGTCGTAGAATGCATGGTTGAGCAGAAGTAAGAACTATAAGGAACATCCCCCAATCTCTTCCATGACTGCATACATTTGTGTCCTGCAGTCCCCCATAAACCATCTCGGGTGAGACTTCATTGTGCACTCTATTCATAGTGTAGCCTTCTGGTTTACCAGAAGGGTTAGTGGTGATAAGGGTTTTTGTTGGAGAACTAAGGTAGACCCCGGGTCATTCCATAAGTGCAACACATGTTTTCATTGTCGGCTAGAACTCAGAAGGAGATCTAACAAGGGGTTTGGTGAAAAATATGCAGTGGTAGAAAGGGATGTTTGGGCCATGGAATCATATGAAGAAAGAGATTGAAAGATGGTTAGAGACAAATCAGTTGGAGTTTCCATAGAAAGACAATAAGGGTTCCAGGTATACACCACACGAGTACCTGCAAAGGTATGTGTTTACTAATGTGCATGATGAATATTTTTGTTTCTTTCCAGAGCTATTATAGTAGTGGATATTAGGGTTGAAAGATACCCATCCGACTAATTGGATTATACCAATAGTGTGGACTGCCAAGAATATCGTGTGGTTGGAAAGGGTTAATAAAAAATTCACATGTGTAGTGGATTTCTGGTTAGATAACATTATTGTGGGGTTTATCACTGAGTTTTCAGTAGATACAGTGAATTCATATACTATTGTAGAGAAGGATTTCTTGAGGGGACCCAGAGGGAGGTACATAAGGTCACTCTACATGTCGATCAAGATATTATTACATGATAAAGGAATGGTGACCATGGAATCAAACAACTAGATCACTCTACGTGCACGGGGGAGTTGGGGGAAGCACTAAGGAAGATCTAAGAAATGGAGAAGGCTCTAGAGAGTAGCCAAAATAAGGAGGAAATGGAACCCCTCATGATGGATGATGAGCAGACCAGGGAAATCATAAGGAATGTAGGTGTGATGCGCAACAGACCATTGAACAACTAAGAGGGGGGGTAAATTAGTTGTTACCATGCTTAAACAATTATGCTTCTTTTAAATTCTTTAAAAGGAACTCAATGATGATCACAATAATGCAGAGAAATAAGCAATGGCACATTTAGCATCAGTCACATATATGAGATACACAGTGATAAGTATTTCTCGAGGAAACCCATAAAGGGTGAAAACCTCTTCTTCTTTATATGATAAGTATTATTTACATTCTTTACATTATCATACATATGAGCACCAACTCATTGTGAGGCTACAACCTCTGTTTTGCAAGCTGCAACTTGCTAAGAGAACCAACTCTCTTTTTTCTCTAGCACCCACTAGAAGGAATCACCAACTCCCTGGTTTCTCTAGCACCAACTAGAGGGAAGCTACAACTCCTTGGTTTCTCTAGCACCAACTAGAAGGAAGCTACAACTCCCTGTGTTCAAGAACCCACTTGAACCTCTGAGGACACCAGTTCTCCCTAGCACCTCCCTACCACCCTGGTTTATGAATATGAATTACTGAAACTTATTACAGTGATATTGTGTTCAACAACAACTTACCAGTCTCATCACTGTTCTGCAAGATTTCACTGCTCTGTTTTCTTCACTGTCTTCCTGCACGCATCCTTTTTCACCTTTCTGTTATTCAGCCTCTTGTGCTTTCTACGCCATCCCCATTCAATTCTCTTTTTGTCTTCTATCCATTTCAGTTGTTACACTCCGCCTCCTTCTTCACACATGCATCGCCTTCCCATAGCAACAACAATAATATCTCCTTTATTCCCCATTCTTATACTCCCTATGCATCTTGTGCATCCTCTCTATCTCATGGTTTTTCATCCTCTGCATGTCGAGTGCTCTGCATGTTCATCATGGCAACTCTTTAGCTTCTTTGTTTGTTCATTCCATTTTTCCATCATCGCTGGGTGTCATAATCAAATTCCTTCACCTCACCATCAGTTGAGATTCTTCATGTCCTGTTACAGTCGAGCTCAAATATTTTGTTGCAGTTATAGGCTCCAACGCTCATCCAGCTGTCAATCACCTCCAAGAACAGTCTTTGTTCTACTGGCAGATCCCTGGAGACTCTTCACCTTCTCTGTCAATCATGGAGAGGTCTCTTCGAATCCTATGACAGAGACCATCAATGGTTTCCTACAGTTAGACTGCGAGGAGCAACATTAGCCCTCCGATCATGCCCAAAATCACCTGCACCATTGGATTGACTTCATGTGATCTTGCGTTTATTTCGCCAATTCGCATTTTGGTATTTCGGGATCCTCGAGGTAAGGATTTGTTACACTCCATGTCCTGATCCCCGAAACTCCGAAACAGATCTTGTCTATACTAGCTCCTTCCCCCATGGGACCACAGGCGGTGACCACCGGCTAATTCAAAACTATATATCGCAAATCCACATTTCGAGATTTCTGCATTCCTGTGGTGAAGTGTTCTTGACACCTCCAAGTTCCGGTATCCGAAACTCCGAAATGGAGTTGGATCAAAGGTTCATAATTCTGAGTTTCTCTTTTCGGCGAATTCGGCATTTCGCAACTTCAAGTTTTGCGATATCGGCGTTTTTCCCTTTCGAGTCATTGTGACTCCAACATTATCAAATTCATGATAAAAAAATCTCCAAAGTGATCGGATGGTTCACATAACCCACTGAGATGGATAGTTGACGGGATTTTGGCATTTTTCCCTTCAAGTTTTTTCAGACTCACAATGGTCTCTTTCGACATTTCGGAGTTCCAGACATTGTGATGGTGGAGATTTTGCTTTCTATGTAAAACCCTGAAATAGAAAGTTACGATGTGATGTAAACCTCCTGTCTTCATACGTGGATTGACACATGTTGAATAGCTGCCACGTGTCACTCTGATTCGTGACTTACATGTGCCCGAAATGTTGAATCATCTTGGCACTTGCCATTCCCTAATTGCGCCACTTGTCCTTAGTTGATGTGGTTTGCAGACGTGGTTTTTTGATGTGTCTGTTTTCGAGATTTCATATTTCGGCACTTCGGGACTCAAGATGATGAGAGTCTATGACTTCTTCATTTCCTGTTAACCGAAATCCCAGTATGATGTGCCTACTTCTAGAATTTCGACGTTTTGATTTTCGGCACTTTAGGACTCCTGATGACGAAGGATCCTTGTCGCTCCATCTCCCGGTAACCGAAATCCCAGTATCCATTACTTTGAGTAATGCGCCTGTTTCAGGTTTTTGGGATTTTTCATTTCGCGACTTCGGGACTACTGATGTTGAGAGTCTCTGACTTCTCCATCTCCCGGTATCTGAAATCCCAATATCCATTACTTTGAGTAATGCGCCTGTTTCGGGTTTTCGAGATTTTGCATTTCGCGACTTCGGGACTCCTGTAGTGGGAGTTCTTGACATCTCTAACTCTCGGTCTCTGAAATCCCAGTAGTCAAAAAATCCAAAACTCCGAAATGAAGTTTGACCAAAACTTCGATCTTGCTATTCGATCATCGTTGCACTTCTGGTCTTCCTTGCCTGCTTGTTTTCCATCAAATGAACAAGAATACCTTCACATACTCTCATCTTGTCAATCCAGTGCTGCATCGTCTTCCCAAAAGACTTATGGTGCTCGCCTGGCACATCCTTCCTGTACTCAAGTCATTATCACTATTGTACTTGCCATCAATGACAAGCATATATTGTCTGTAAAACATGCCAACAATCTCTCCCTTTGGCATTGATGGCAACAAAGGTACCCCTGATCTTTTCTCCCCCTTTGACATCAATGTCAAAGAAAACATGCTCCCCTTGAGCTGTTCCATTAATTTTAGGAGGTATTAGATATGCAACCAATACAGGACTCCCCCTAGCAGGATGGACTCTCTTAGATGTTAGACAGGATGACACCCATCTTCTGTCTAAGATACTCAAAAGGTGTCTTGGCTAGGGGTTTAGTAAAGATGTCTGCAATTTGTTTTGTAGTGGGAATGTAATGGACCTGAACAATCTGATTGGTGACCTGCTCTCTTAGAAAATGATATTTTATGGGAATATGCTTGGTCTTGGAGTGGAAGACAGGATTTTTAGACACATTGATGGCACTAGTGTTATCACAATGAATTGGGATCGGTGCAGTGTATTTTACCTCCAAGTCTGTAAGTGTCTAAATCATCCATAATACCTGAGTGCAACAGGTAGAAGTAGCAATGTACTCTACCTCTATGGTTGATAAAGAAATGGAACCTTGCTTTTTACTAATCCATGCTACTAAAGAATCACCCAGGAAGAATGCTCTTCCACTGGTGCTTTTTCTCTCATCAACACAGTTTGCCCAATCTACATCTGAATAAGTGGTTACCTGAAAATTATGATTTCGGGGATACCACAGACCATAAGTCATTGTTTCTTTTAAATACCTGAATATCCTTTTGATAGTGTGAAAATGACTCTATTTGGGTGCAGCCTGATATCTTCCTACCATTCCTATAGCAAGCATTATGTCTAGGTGAGATGTTGTGATGTACAGCAGGCTGCCAATCATTGATCTATATGAGCTTTGATCAACATCAGGTGAGTCATCATCCTTTCTTAATTTACATCCAGTAACCATAGGTGTACCCAGAGGTTTAGAATCTTCCATTTGAAACCTTTTCAGCATTTCTCTTAGATATTTTTCTTGAGAAATGAACATCCCTTCAGTCCTCTGAGTAATTTGCAGACTAAGAAAAAATGACAGTTCTCCTATCATAGACATTTGAAACTCAAACTCCATGGCAGAAGAAAACCATTGTACCAATGAATCCTTATTACATCCAAAGATGATGTCATCTACATAGACCAATATGATGATCAAATCATTATCCTTTGTTGTAATATACAGATTGTCGTCAGTTGTTCCTCTCTTGAACCCTTTGTCTTTGAGATATGTATCTAGTCTGTGATACCAGGCTCGAGGGGCTTGTTTTAACCCATATAAAGCTTTCTTCAGCTTGCATACTAAGTCAAGGTTATCAGACAGTTCGAAACCCTCTGGTTGTTCCATGTAGACTTCTTCACTTAAATATCCATTTAGAAACGTTGACTTGACATCCATTTGATAGACTTTAAACCTTTTATGACAAGCATAGGCAAGAAACATTCTCATAGCTTCTAATCCTGCTACGGGCGCAAATGTTTCATCAAAATCCAGTCCTTCTATCTAAGCATAGCCTTTACAGACTAACCTTTCTTTGTTCTTGATAACTTTTCCTTGTTAATTCAACTTATTCTTAAAGATCCATTTGGAGCCAATGACATTTTTACCTTCGGGTCTTTGAACCATCTCCCACGTATTGTTTTTCTCAATCTGATCAAGTTCGTCATTCATTGCTTTAACCCAGTGGTCATTTTTGTTGGCTTCATTAAAATTCTTGGGTTCTAGCATGAATATGAAAGCTATATGAGATTGTTCGGTGTTTTTGATTAGCTTTCTCCTGGTTTGTACACCTTTGTCTTTTTCTCCAATTATCTGACTTCCAGGATGATTCTTTTGAATGATTCTGGAGGAGGAATTTGTAGTTGACTGCTGATTTGAGTCTGTCTAAGTGTCTGAGTCTTCATCTGATTCAGAGTCTTTGTTTTATTATTCTTGGACCTGTTCATCTTCAGCTTTAGCTGTGTCTTCTGTAGAAGACTCATTACTGTACACCTCTCTTGCTGGGATTCCTTCATCAATTTTTACATCAATACAGTCGACCATTTTATGCAGCCTCTTATTATAACATCTATATCCTTTATTGTTTGTAGCATACCCTAAGGAGATACCTTCATCAACCCCATCATCATATTTGCCAAGGTTCTCATCATTATTCTTTATGTAGCATTTACTCCCAAAGACTCTGAAGTGTTTGATTGAGGCAGGTCTTCCAAACCATAATTCATAAGGTGTCTTGTCACTTTGTGGTCTGAGGTGGGCTTTGCTAAGCACATGGACTGCTGTGTGTATTGATTCTATCCAGTAGGTTTGACCAATGTTCTTCTCATTCATCATTGACCTGGTCATTTCCTGCACTGTTCTGTTTTGCCTCTCAACAACTCCATTTTGTTGTGGAGTTCTTGGGATTGTGTATTCTCTCTTGATCCCATGCTCATCGTAGAATTCCTTGAAGTCTCTTGACATAAACTCTCCTCCCCGATCTGATCTTACTTCCTTTAATCTCTTGCCTATTTGAGTCTCAGTTAAATCCTTAAATATTTTAAATTTCTCAAATGCTTCAGCCTTTTCCTTGAGAAAGGCAACCCAGGTAAGTCTGGAGTAATCATCGATAATCATCATGAAGTAGTTTTCTTTCCCTGTGCCTTCCTGTCTTGATGGTCCACATAAATCCATATGAACTAGTTGGAGTGGTTTCTCTGTTGAAGTAAATATCTTGGACTTAAACTGTGTCATGTTTTTCTTCCCTACTTGACAGGGTTTACACATTGAATCTTGGGGCTTTGATATTCTCGGAAGATCTTTTACTACCTCGAGGTTTTTGAGTTTGATTAAGTGGTCAAAGTTTACATGTATAATTCTCCTATGCCATAACCAACTTTCATCATGTTTTCTTAGATGGCATTCTTCTCTATTTTCTTTTAATACATATACATTATTTTCTATCCTTATGCCTTTGGCCACCACTTGTCCTGAGTTTACAGACTTTATCTTGCAGTCCTTGGACGTGAACAACACTTCACATCCTCTATCACACATTTGAATTACACTGAGAAGGTTATGTTTCAGCCCATCCACAAGTAGAACATCTTGGGCTTTTCCTTTTCCATTACTTAAGATCACCATCCCTTTGCCCTTTATTTTCCCTGGAGCATCATTTCCAAAGGTTATGTTTCCTGATTTGCTTTCACTTAGAGATAGAAAATTGCCTTTGTCTCCCGTCATGTGTTTGGAGAATCCATTGTCTATATACCAAGGGTTCGTTTTTCTTTGAGTGGACAATACTAATCCACACTTGTCACTTTCCTTCTTCCAAAACTTGACATTTTCAGCAGGGGATTTCGAATTTGGTTCATAGTTCCTTAACCGACAATCAATAGATTTATGTCCAAAGTTATGACAGGTGTAGCATTCAACCTCATTATTTAATAGGTCAAACTTATTGTTCCATTGTTGTCTACTTATTGATTGTTGATTATTTCTTGGCCTCCTTAGTTGTATGTGTCTAGACTTAATTTGGCAATTTGCAGTCCGTGAAGGATTATTACTTGATTGTATCATTCTTTGTTGCGGGAAGTATTTACTCCTTTGAAATCTTAATTGCTCATGTCTAAGTCTTAAGGAACAATTTAGAGCTTTGTGACCAAAGTTAGAATAGTAGAAACAATAGCCATGGAAAAATTCTTTGTACCTGGGAAATGGTTGTCTTCTTTGTGCAAATCGATTTCTTCCAGGCTGATGACATCTTTCAGTAGTGAGCGCATTACTTCTTTGTTCTACAGATTCAGTTCTGGCATCTTTTACCTTACTCGTCTTGGGCGGCTGATTGTCTTCCTTTGTTCCTACAGGTTCGTTGTTGTTATTGGTTGTACATTTGACAAACTTTATGGGTTCTTCGTTTCTTGGCTTGCCACTACTTGATCCCTCTTCATAACCCAAACCGGTTTTCAACTTTGGATTCCTTTGTTGATTCAGGATGGTGGCTAATCTTTCTGAGGCTTTGATACTTGACAGATTCTGATTATACAAGGCTTGAAACTTCTCCATCTCTTTCCTAGTTTTCACTACTTCTTGTAATGCTTCACATCTCGCCTTCTTTTCTGATAACTGTCATTTCAGAATGTCTTTGATTTTCTTTCCCTCTTCTAATTCTAGTTTTAGTAGGACAAGGTCTTCATCAGGTTTTTTACTGTCTTTCTCGAACTGTATCAACAATTGTCTTTGCTTTCTGTTCTTGATTCTTAGTCTATCAATCTCTTCCAGTGCATTGATCAGTTCTCCTTCCATGTCAACCAAAGCTTCTTCTTCATTAACATCACTCCCTGTGCTTTTATTATCATAATCTTCTTTGGCCATAAGTATGAATTCATTTAGTTTATCTTCAATAGAGGAGTCATTTTCTTCATCATCTGAAGGATCATCATCATTGTTTACACACAGACTTTTCTTCTTAAAGTTTTTATTTTTAAAGAAATTTTTGTGTTTGTACTTCTCCTCATCGTCACATGTCTGATCCTTTCCTTTTTGGGGACATTTATTTGTAAAATGACCTATCCTACCACAGTTGAAACATTTGAAAGGCAGTTTACCTTTGTATTTTCCTAATCCCTTCTTCAGTCTCTTCACAAATTTTCCTTCAATTTCATCGGGCTCAGAATCCTCATTCTTGTCTGCTTTAAATTATGATTCTCTGGAGGTGGGTTTATCTTTAACTATTCTCATTTCATATGTAGTCAATGTTCCTAGAAGTTGATCAAACTCCAAGGTTTTTAGATCATTAAGTTCTTCTATAGCAAAGACCTTCGGGTTGAACCTATCTTGGAGAGATCTCAAGATTTTCTAAACTAAAGAAGGTTCCTCAATTGTTTCACCAAGTGCCTTTGTTGCATTTACCATTTCTTCTACTCTTAGAAATTATTTTCCAACAGTTTCATCTTCCTTCATCTTCAGTTGTTCAATCTGTATTCTGTAGGTTTGAAGCTTTAAATCCTTTACCTTTGCATTACCTTCATAACTGCTAATAAGTTTGTCCCACATTTCTTTGGCAGTTCCTAGATGCATAAATTTTACGAATTCTGCTTCTGCAAGCCCACTCAAGATAGAATTCATAGCCTTAGCGTTGAAGCTAAATTCTAGTTTGTCATCCTTATTGGCTAGTACAACTGGCTTCACATAACTAGTATCTACCACATCCCAAACATCTGCTCCTAAAGCCATTATGTAGGTTCTCATTCTAACTTTCTAGAAGGCAAAGTTTGTTCCATTCAACAGAGGGGCCTTATTGGTTGAGTTTCCTTCATGGCTTGACATGTTTAAGCTCTAGGATATACCTTTAGATAAAAGGGGCCGGCTCTGATACCAATTGTTGAACAACTGAGAGGGGGGGTGAATCAGTTGTTCCCATGCTTAAACAATTATGCTTCTTTTAAATTCTGTACAAGGCACTTAATGATGATCACAATAATGCAGAGAAATAAGCAATGGCACATTCAACATCAGTCACATATATGAGATACACAGTGACAAGTATTTCTCGAGGAAACCCATAAAGGGTAAAAACCTCTTCTTCTTTATATGATAAGTATTATTTACATTCTTTACATTATCATACATATGAGCACCAACTCATTGTGAGGCTACAACCTCTGTTTTGCAAGCTGCAACTTGCTTAGAGCACCAACTCTCTGTTTTCTCTAGCACCAACTCCCTAGTTTCTCTAGCACCAACTAGAGGGAAGATACAACTCCCTAGTTTCTCTAGCACCAACTAGAAGGAAGCTACAACACCCTGTGTTCAAGCACCCACTTGAACCTCTGAGGACACCAGTCCTCCCTAACACCTCCCTACCACCCTAGTTTATGAATATGAATTACTGAAACTTATTACAGTGATATTGTGTTCAACAACAACTTATCAGTCTCATCACTGTTTTGCAAGATTTCGCGGCTCTGTTTTCTTCACTGTCTTCCTGCATGCATCCTTTTTCACCTCCCTGTTCTTCATCCTCTTGTGCTTTCTACACTATCCCCATTCAATGCTCCTTTTTTCTTCTATCCATTTCAGTTGCTGCACTCTGCCTCCTTCTTCACACATGCATCGCCTTCCCACAACAACAACAACAATCTCTCCTTTATTCCCCATTCTTATACTCCCTATGCATCTTGTGCATCCTCTCTATCTCATGGTTTTTCATCCTCTGGATGTCGAGTGCTCTACCTGTTCATCATGGCAACTCTTCAGCTTCTCTGTTTGTTCATGCCATTTGTCCATCATCACTGGGTGTCATAATCAAATTCCTTCGCCTCACCATCAGTTGAGATTCTTCATGTCCTGTTACAATCGAGCTCAACTGTTTTGTTGCAGTTACAGGCTCCAACGCTCATCCGGCTGTCAATCACCTCCATGAACAGTCTTTTCTCTACTGGCAGATCCCTAGAGACTCTTCACCTTCTCTGTCAATCATGCAGAGGTCTCTTTGAATCCTATGACAAATACCATCAATGGTTTCCAGCAATTAGACTGTGAGGAGCAATATTAGCCCTTCGATCGTGCCCAAAATCACCTGCACCATTGGATTGACTTCATGTGATCTTGCATTTATTTCGCCAATTCGCATTTTGGTATTTCTGGATCCTTGGGGTAAATATTTGTTACACTCCATGTCATGATCCCCGAAACTTCGAAACAGAGCTTGTTTATACTAGAACCTTCCCCCACGGGACCACAGGCGGTGACCACCGGCTAGTTCGAAACTATATATCACAAATCCGCATTTCAGGATTTCTGCGTTTTTGTGGTGAAGTGTTCTTGACACCTCCAAGTTCCTGTATCCGAAACTCTGAAATGGAGTCAGATCAAAGGTTCATACTTCTGAGTTTCTCTTTTTGGCAAATTCTGCATTTCGCTACTTCGGGTTTCGCGATATTGGCATTTTTCCCTTTCAAGTCATCGTGACTCCAACATTATCAAATTTATGATCACAAAATCTACGAAGTGATCGAACGGTTCACATAGCCCACTGAGATGAACCGTTGACGGGATTTCGACATTTTTCCCTTCAAGTTTTTTTAGACTCACAATGGTCTCTTTCGACATTTCGGAGTTCCAAACATCGTGATGGTGGAGATTTTGCTTGTTGTGTAAAACCCTGAAATAGAAAGTTTCGATGTGATGTAAACCTCCTATCGTCATACGTGGATTGACACGTGTTGAATAGCTGCCATGTGTCACTTTGATTCATGACTTACATGTGCCCGAAATGTTGAATCAACTTGACACTTGTCATTCCCTGATTGTGCCACGTGTCCTTAGCTGACATGGTCTGCTGACATGGTTTGTTGATGTGTTTGTTTTCAGGATTTCATATTTCGGCACTTCGAGACTCAAGATGATGAGAGTCTATGACTTCTTCATTTCCTGGTAACCGAAATCTTGGTATGATGTGCCTACTTTTGGAATTTCGGTGTTTTTATTTTCGGCACTTCAGGACTCCTGATGACGAAGGATCCTTGTCGCTCCATCTCCTGGTAATTGAAATCCCAGTATCCATTACTTCAAGTAATGTGCCTGTTTCGGGTTTTCATGATTTCACATTTCGTGACTTCGGGACTCCTGATGTTGAGAGTCTCTAACTTCTCCATCTCCCGGTATCCATTACTTCGAGTAATGCGCTTGTTTTGGGTTTTCAGGATTTCTAATTTCGCGACTTCGGGACTCCTGTAGTGGGAGTTCTTGACATCTCCAACTCCCGGTATCCGAAATCCCGGTAGTCAAAAACTCCAAAACTCTAAAATGAAGTTTGACCAAAACTTCGATCTTGCTATTCGATCATCATTGCGCTTCTGATCTTCCTTGCCTGCTTGTTTGCCATCAAATGAACAAGCATACCTTCGCATACTCTCATCTTGTCAAGCCAGTGCTGCATCGTCTTCCCAAAAGACTTCTGGTGCCCACCTGGCACATCCTTCTTGTACTCAAGTCATTATCACTGTTGTACTTACCATCAATGACAAGCATATATTGTCTGTAAAACATGCCAACACAGACGACCCTACTAGTATAGGATGAATAATATGAAGAGGATTGTAGTGGAGAAAGAGGTCTTGGACAACGTTGACGAAGAGGTAGAGGATCTCTGTACGACATGGAAGATTGAAGATATATTGCATGCCACATATGAGAGGAAAACCAGAGGTCATGGGTCTGAAAAATAAGAATGCTCTCCATTCCAGATATGAATTAGTGTGGAACCCACAACCCCATGTGTGACTAAAACAACTGAGGAAGAAAAATTAGTTAACCACCAAGTGATTAGTGGTAGAAGAATTTTTTCAGGACGTGGGTCTAGTAGCAGAAGTGCAAGTACAACAAGTAGCAAGCAAGTCTCTACACCACGTAGAGGTGGTCGTTCAACAAATTTCACAATGGAAGGACAAGATCCAACCATTAGGTTACCATAGTTCCGAGGGGATGGGTCAGATGACCCAGTAAAATATTTGTTCATATGTGAGAAGATATGGGAAGCAAAGAAGATTACAGACAAGGATACAAAGGTTTCGCAGTTGGAAATAACTTTTAGAGACCACAAATTAGATTGGTACATGGGTCTCTCAAAAAATAATCCAATGGGAACACCTACAACTATAGCAGATTTGAAGAGGCAGTTAATAAATAAATTTAAGAAGCCAAGTTCAAAATACCAATTTATGAATGAAATGATAGACATCAAGCAGAAACCAGGAGAATCATTCTAGGAAGTGGAACATAAATTCAATAGGTTAAAAGGTAAGTTAAAGTACATTATTATTGATACACAACATAATTGTATTTTTCTTAATTATTTGTTTCCACACTTGAAGTATCCTTTGAGACAACAGAAATTCCAAATCCAGGGTTAGGCCATGGAGGAAACCTTACATCTAGAGGAAAACCAATACAAGCATACAGATCCAACTATCGAAGAGTTGGAGCAAGATCTGAAGAAATTAACATTCCAGTTAAATCAGAACAAAGGAAAGGAGAAAAGAGAAGATGTCTGGTGTACAATGTGCAGGATAGAAAGTCATCACAAGAATGAGTGTCCATAATTTTAACAGTATATTGGAGTGGGTATTCCAAATAATTTGGATTCAGGAGGACCATGGTGCAATATTTACAAAATACATTGGCATGATCCCTATCATTTCCCACTGATGCAGAAATATCAGACAATTATGAAGAGTACATATTGTAACTTTTGTAAGCCATTTGGACACAAAGACAAGGATTGTAGAACCTTGGAGATGATGAAAGAAAGGATTGCAGATACATACATAGTGCAGGATGAACATGTAACATGAAAATCTATGCAACAACCGCAGTATAAAACTGTGCAGTAGCCACAGTACAATCCCACCCAGTAGTTTGCAGCACAACCACAATATAAGGTGCAACCATTTCAAGGGAAACAACAATATGATATTGCACAACAATGCACAATACCACAGAAGTACAATAACTCACAGTCAAAGTATAATCAAGAACCTCGGTATAACACACTGTGCGGAGATAATCAAGGAAACATAGGAGGCTTCAGAGGAGGAGGCCATGGAGGAAGAGGATTTGGAGGAGGTCGAGGACCAGTAGTATGTCATAACTGTCAAAACACATGGCCCTATTCAAGATACTTCCCACAACCACTTGCGACATGTATGTAATGTCGCACAACAAACCATGAAACAAAATACTATCCAACAATGTTGATAAAAATATAGGAAAAGATGAACCATACTAATCAGAATGTACAATGGATAGGGGTGGAAAAAAGAGACGAATACGGAAAGAATATTAACATAGTGATGAGAGAAAAGCTAAGACAGGAGAAGATGCACCTAAGAAGGATCGGGACCAGTACCAGTGGGTTAGGAAGAATATCGTTCCTGAACAGAAGGGATCTTGTTAACCCAAGGGGATCAGAACTAAGAGAAATTTTCAAACTCAAAGAAGAAACATAAATGAGTGAAAAATGTCAAATTCTTAGGAAAACAAAGTCAAATACCAATCAGAAGACTCTGGGTTAAATGCCTCTCAAAATAAGACTGAGTAGAACCAGGAAGAAACAAGAAAAAACACCAAAAAATGAAGATTTTTTCCCTTGTTATCAACATGATAAGGGGCTATGGTGCCCCCTAGGAGGCTTATGGGATTTAAATTCAGCTAATTGGAACCCTGGTATACACTGCAAGGGATCTCCAGTCAAGTAAATGGTGCCCTGGTGTGAACTGCAGGGGAGTGCCAGTTTCTGAAAAAACTCAAAAAATGACTTCCAAAAGCCCAAACGCAACAGAGAATCAGTCAATGTCTTTGTAAAATATTCAATAATGAATATGGAAGGGGAAATAGATCGTAATTAACCATCGTACAAGAAATATCTAATAACTAGCAAGGATTCAAGACAAAAAAGAGGAAAAACTAGTCAAAGTCCTTCCCTAGTGGAGTCGTCATTTTTCTATTATGAGAAATCTTACCCTCCAGACAGGATAAGCTCCCCTTTGGACCAAAACTCCTATATTTGTTCCAAATACATAAGAGAAAAAGTGGTTACTACTTTCCCTATATATATATATATATATATATATAACTCAATCAATCAAGCAAGAGAGAGGAAGGACATGGTGTACCTTGTTGAGATGTTTGTCCTCGCTGCTCCAATCCTTGGGCTTGATATCCAAGATCCTTAACATGAATGAAACCCTGCAAAGACTAGAAAATTAACTCTTCTTCCTACTATAGATGATTATATAAATAATATATGTCTACAAATACTAAAACGAAAATAGACAAGCAAATGTAGAACACGTGAACTTGAAGGGAATAGGCCAAGTTGATATTAATTGGAAATACAAAGAAGGAACTTAGAAGGCATGATTGAAGATACAGTCACTTATCCAAGTTCTCCTTGTCCATCCCTTGCATGAATATTGACATCAAAATTCTAATGCTTCCTTCAGAATCAAATGTTTTATACTTCTAATCTTCCCCCCTTCGCCTTGGAAATACCTTCAATATATAGGCTTTGAGAGGCTCAACCACCATGAGAAAATGAAGGATATGGTTGAGGATATGGGTCCTTAAGGTTGGGATAAGATCCTAAGATGAATCCATAGCATAGGGTTTGAACACAACCAACCTCATCCCAAGAGATATGGCCCTTAGAAAGAGGTGGAGGATCCGATGATTCCCTCTAACAAGACTCACGCTCCCCTAAAGTTGAACACAAGGCGCCATCCTATAAAGTGGTTCTCCCATAACAAGGAAAGCGGTAACCATTCCATGAAGTGTCACTGTTGGAGAATGCATGTTTGGAGAACAGTACAACAAATGAGGAATATTGTACTGGGAAGGAGAGCACACTACATTTTTAGGAAAAGAAACGCGTGCGAGAGGATTTGCAGAAATACGGCACAAATATGGACAAACCTAAACAAGTTAGGGTTAGGGTTTTGGGATGTATTGTAAGGTTTTCTAACCCAATTTTGTAACATAAATAGAATATATAGAAAGTAGGTGGAGGAATCTATCGATCCTTATAAGTATCTTGTCATATTTTTTGGAGAACCTATTTTGGAGTCTTTGTGAGTCGAAGTTTGTTTTGAGAGTTGTAGAGCTTAGATGAGGTTGAAGTCGTTGAGGGTCATATCACAAGATGTGGATCTTGGTGCAATCCTATTCCACCTCACTACTCTTTATTATGATGTAATGCATGCAACACCTTTTGATGAATAAGAAAATAAACATAACATCTTTGTGGACGTAGCCCCAGGGGAGGTGAACCATAGTAAAACCTTTTGTACAATGTCTCTGAATCTTTTAATCTTTTTGCAATTATGATTGAATGGTTAGATAGATGAATGGATGGTTTATTTACCATATGCACTAGAATAAATATGCACATGAATGAATGAATGAATGGATATGATAAATAATTTCATAGAATGCATGATTGAGTAGAAGGAACATCCCCCAATCCCTTCCATGACTGTAGACATCTGCATCCTACAGGCCCCCATAAACCATCTCGGATGATAATACGTTGTCCACTCTATGCACAATGTATCCTTCTAGTTTACTAGAAGGGACGACCATGATAATGGTTTTTGTTGGAGAAACAAAGTAGAACCTGAGTCATCCCATAAGTCCAACAAATGGTTTTGTTGCCGGATAGAACTCAGAAGGAGATCCAAGAAGGGGTTTGGTGAAAAATATGCAGTGGTAGAAAGGGATGTTCAGGCCATGTAATCGTACAAAGAAATACATTGAAATATGGTTAGAGACAAATCAGTTCGAGTTCACGCAGAAAGACAATAAGGGTTCCAAGTATACACCACGCCAGTACCTGCATAGTTATGTGTTTATTGATTTGCATGAAGCATATTTTTTTTCTTTCCAGAGTTATTACATGATTGGATATTGAGGTTGAAAGATACCCATCTGATTAATCGAATTATACTAGTAGTGTGGACTACTTAGAATATCGTGCGGTTGGAAAGGGTTAATAACAAATTCATGCATGCAATAGATTTCTGGTTAAATAACATTATTGTGGGGTTTATCACTAAGTTTGAATTAGATACAGTGAAGTCATATACTGCTACAGAGCAGGATTTATTGAGGGGACCCAGAGGGAGGTACATCAGGTCACTCTACACGTCGATCAAGATATTTTTACATGATAAAGGCATGATGACCATGGAATCAGACAACTAGATCACTCTGCATGCATGGGGAGTTGGGGGAAGCACTAAGGAAGATTTGAGAAATGGGAGAAGGCTCTGGAGAGTAGCCAAAAGAAGGAGGCAATGGACCCCATCATGATGGATGATGAAAATACTAGGGAAATCATAAGGAATGCAAGTGCGATGTGCAACAGACGACCCTACTAGTATAGGATGAATAATAAGAAGAGGATTGTAGCAGAGCAAGAGGGCTTGGAAATGTAGAATTCCTGCAGAAACCCCGATAGATCTAGAATTCTAGTTAAATTGAACACATAAAATTTGTTGATATTCAAGAGATGAGAGAAATTTTTTTCTCCATAAATTAGAGAATTATATTAATAAAAAATAAATATACATGAGCAACCAACCTCAAAAAGAAGAGAGTAGGTGAATATATAGAATTTCCAACATAGAAATTCTAGTCAAAAAAGCTAGAAAAAGCTAAAATAGGTGTCATAGGCTAAGGGAGACCACATAGTTCGACCTAGACTACTAAAGACACATGTCACACACTCATTAATTCCCACAAGAGTCAAGTGGTGCACATTAGCTCACTTAAGCTCAATTAACTGACAAGAGAAGCAGTTCCAACTCACATAACTGACCCGAAATAGCAGTTACTAATAATAGTAAAGGAAAAAATCATTAATTAAGGAATAAATCTCTCACTCAAAGAGGAGGTGTGTATTCCCCAATAATGGATGATTTTTTGCATGGGGGAGTTGGAAAAAATCAAGAATAGATCAAGAAAATCAAGAACCGGGAGTTGAGTCTTGATCTAAAAATAGCAATTTTCCCTAAAATATAGGGATGAGGCACCCTTCTTCTCTATGTGGCCAAATTAGGTGAAATAAAGTGTGATGGAAAGTATTAACCAAGATCTAGGAGTCTAATCTAGGTATAAACTAATGTAAGTCAGTTTTATGCTCCAACACCCCCCCTTAAGCCTAATTGTAATGACAAAAAATTTGAGTCCCAACAACTTGGCCATTTTAGGTACTCATTACATAAAATAACTCGTCATGAAAAGAAGAGGAAAGAGGGGAAACCTCGTGGGAACCCCTCCCCCACAAAAAAAAAGATGAAAAAAATGATGAGTGGCCAAAAGTGACCTACTCAATTGTCTCCACCACTCCAAACATAGCTCTTAGTTCTGAAAATTTCTTTTCAGTGAAGGACTTGGTGAAGATGTCTGCAACCTGCTGCTCTGTGGGGCAGTACTGCAGTGAAATGACTCTGTCACGGATCAACTCGCGGATGTAATGCATGTGAATCTCAATGTTCTTGGTCCTCTGCCTTTGAATTGGATCAATCGATATTTGAATGGACCCCTGATTGTCACAAAATATGACAGTCGGAAGTGGATATTGAATACTAAACTCAGAGAGAAGCCCCTACAACCAAATAGCTTGTGTAGCTGCATTCACTACACCTCTATACTTTGCCTCTGCTGTAGATAAAGTAATCATGGATTGCTTCTTGCTAGAACAATAGAATGGCCTTGAACCAAAGCTAAAAACATAACCAGAGGTGGACTTGCGGTCTGTACCATCGCCAGCGCAATCAAAATCTGTGTACAAAATCAGTGAAAGTGGGAAATCTGCAGCATAAAAGATACCAAAACTGGGAGTACCTTTCACATATCTAAGGATTCTCTTTACATATTTCCAGTGAAGCTCATGAGGCTCCTACATATATCTGGAACAAACTCCTACTACAAAAGAGATATCAGGTCGGGTGTGAGTAAGATACAACAAACTCCCAACCAACTGTCGATACAGTGTACTGTCCACCAAAGGTGTAGTACCCGCATCCTCAAATCTGACCCCCGAAAGAAAGGGAGATGTTGTTGGCTTGAATTCTGTCATCTGAAAGCAGACAAGTAGATCTGATGCATACTTAGACTATTCCATCTTGATCCCTGAAGTAGATTGAGAAACTTCAAGACTAAGAAAGTAGTGCAACAGTCCCAAATATGTCATGGAAAATCGATCGTTAAATGTTGATTTTGCTGAATCAATAGCTGAAGTAAGGTTCCATGTCATCAGTAAGTCATCTACATAAAGTACTATCAGAAAAATGAAATCATCGTGTTGCAGCAAATAAAAATTCAGATCAGATTTGCATCGAATGAATCCAATGGAAAGCAGGAAAGAATCCATCTTTGCATACCTGGCTCTGGGAGCTTGTTTTAGGCCATACAAAGATTTCTTTAATATGAAAACGAGGGAAGAGTTCTAAATGTATCCATGTGGTTGCTCCATATAAATATCCTCCTTGAGATCTCCATGAAGAAATGAACTCTTCACATCCATGTGATGAACTTCCCATCTGCCAGAAGCAACAATGGCCAAAACTAGTCGAATGGAGTCCATTTTTGCAACAGGTGCAAATGTCTCTGTGTAGTCTATACCATGTACCTGTGAGTATCCTTTTGTGACAAGTCGATATTTGTACTTTTTTATCTCACCATATGCAGCAACCCTTTTTCGATATATCCATCGGCATCGAACAAGCTTTCTTCCTTTCGGAAGTGGAACCAAGTCCCATGTGTTGTTGTCCATAAGGGCAGAGTACTCTTCATCCATGGCAACCTCCCAATGTGGGTTTCCAGCAGCCTCAGAGTGTGACTGTGGATCTGAACCAAGTTTCATATATAAATTTATGGGAAGAAAAGGTTCTGTGGCAGCCAAGGCTTGAGGAGCCCCAAAAAAATGTGATCTAGTCCTTCTTGTATCCACAGGATCACCGACTAGTTCACCCGCATCTTGCAGGGTTTTCTCTACCCAAGTTGGCAAATGAGTTGGAGAAGACATGACCTTCTCCTCATCCTTTGTATCATACCCAAAATTCTTCTCTAATGGCTTCTCTGAAGTGTTCGAAGAAGTTTCTAACTCCTCCTCATCAGTGACAACAAGTGGTTCCTCAGCAGGGTCTTCTGAAAAATTATGCAGTGATTCTTCTTCAATCTTCACACTTCGAGCTAGAATTGAATTTTTAGTGTGAGAGTCCAGCAATATATATCCTTTGACACCTTCAGGATATCCAACAAATATGCATTCAACACTTTGAGGCTCCAAATCCTTCCTCTTATCTGTCGGAATGTGAGCCCATGCTTGTGAACCAAAAATGTGAAAGTGCGACACTTTCGGTTTCTTATTGGTCCAACATTCAAAAGGAGTGGTGCCTTTGAGTGATTTGTGAGGAACTTGGTTCTGAATGTATGCTACACAATTAATATCTTCAGCCCATATCTTGGGAGCTAATGATTTCGAGTGTAGTATACAATTGGCCATCTCTTTTAAGGACCGGGTTTTCCTCTCCGCAACACCGTTCTGCTGTGGTGTATATGGCACTGTGTGTTGTAGTTGTATACCTGCATCAATAGAAAGTTGTTTCACATATTTGTTGACATAATCCCCCCCATTATCAGTACAGAGTATCTTAATATTACACCCAGACTCATTCTTAGAAAGTGCTTTAAATTCTATAAGGCATTCAAATACTTCCGATTTTAATTTCAGAAAAAATACCCAAGTAAAGCGAGAGAAATCATATATGAAGGTGAGTACATATCGAGCCTTACTGATTGAAGGTTGTGGGTATGGGCCCGATATGTCACTATGAATCATCCCAAGAGGTGAATAAGCTCTCTGTGCCTTCCCTTTGTCAAACTTTTTCTCTAGATGCTTGCCAAGAATGCATCCTTGACATACACCACTTGTGAATTTAATAGCTGGCAATCCTTCTACCATGTTTTCCTTGCTGAGTTGATGCAAGTAATTATAGTTTAGATGGAAAAATATTTCATTCCATAACCTACTGATATCATTAGATTGTGAAATAAATACAATGCTAATAGATTTAGGAACAAAGTGGGAGAAGAAATACAAACGAGAACCGTGATCTGCAATTCCATGTGCAAGCTGTGAGCCTGTGGAAATGTCGGTAATCACTGCGGAGTCCGGAGTGAACTCCACCTTCCTTCCAGAGATGGAATGAGTGATATGATATATTGAGAGAAGATTTGTGAACAACGAGGGAACATGAAGAACATTTGTGAAGCAAACCCCTTCAATATCAACAATTCCTTCTCCACACACCTTTGCGGATGTGGCATCTCCCAAGTAAATTGGGGATCTGGTGCTTTCTTCGATGGAGGAAAATTCATCTTTTGATGCAGACATATGGTTTGATTCACCTAAATCAAGGATCCAAGCTGATGGAGTGGATGTGACAACCATTAAATCATGACCATCTCGTGCTCTCCCTCCCGTTCTGTTATCATATTTCTTCTTTGCATTTTTGGGCACCATGAGATTGTGTTGCTGCAATTGCTTAGCCATCTCATCAATAGTCTTCCTCATGCAATTTTATTCGGGATGAAAACCTTTGGAAAAGTAGCTACAAAGTGTTCTTTCCTTCTTCTTCTTCTTACCCTTAGTCTCAGAAGAGTTCTCTGAATATTGTGTGGATCTCTCCTTCTTCGATTCAGGAAATTTACCTATTCCTTTTTGCTTGTCTTTTCCACTGCTCTTTGGAGCATCAGTAGCCGCAAGTGCTTGGTTCTTGGAATGCTTGATAGCACCCATTTGGAATAACTTATCTTTCTATTGAGTCAATTCTGCAATGAAATCATTCAATGGAGGCATTTTCCATGTTTCTTGAGTCAATTTAGATGCTTGAAAAGACGATACACATAGAGAATATTCAGGGCCTAATTTCGCGAGAATTGAAAGGATGAGTTGATATTCCTCTTTCTTGACTCCACATGCATAAAGTTCAATGAGGAGGGATTTGAACTTGGTGAATAATTCTTGCAGGTTGATTAAATGAATTGGACTTAGGGATATAAGTTCATTCTCCAGTTGATGCACTCTCATTGCATCCTACTTGCCGAATAGTCCTTCCAATGTGGTCCAGACCACATCGGGAGTAGTGGCTCCACTGACATGAAAGAGGAGATCTCTATAAATTGATAGGAATATCAGCCCAATTTATTCATCTAATTTATTGAAATACTTGATCTTCTCCGCTGCAGCAGTCGGTTCTTTCTCCGTTCTCATTGTTACCCTGTAAAGGCCTTTGCTTCGAAGGAGCAAAGAGATCTTTGTCTTCCATTCGAAGTAATTGAAAGGATTTAGAACGAGTTTTGTGGGATGAGAGAGATGATCCATTGTTTCTTTCTGCGCCTATTGATTATCTATACCTACAAATAAAACCGTGTACAATCCACTAGATTCAATCTAGCTTTGATACCATGGAGAATTCCTGCAGAAACCCCGATAGATCTAGAATTCTAGTTAAATTGAACACATACAATTTGATGATATTCAAGAGATGAGAGAAAGTTTTTTCTCCATAAATCAGAGAATTATATTAATAAAAAATGAATATACATGAGAAACCAACCTCAAAAAGAAGAGAGGGGGTGAATATATAGAATTTCCAACATAGAAATTCTAGTCAAAAAAGCTAGAAAAAGATAAAATAGGTGTCATAGGCTAAGGGAGACCACATAGTTCGACCTAGACCACTAAAGACACATGTCACACACTCATTAATTCCCACAAGAGTCAAGTGGTGCGCATTAGCTCACTTAAGCTCACTTAACTAACAAGAGAAGCAATTCCAACTCACTTAACTGACTCGAAATAACAGTTACTAATAATAGTAAAGGAAAAAATCATTAATTAAGGAATACATGTCTCACTCAAAGAGGAGGTGTGCATTCTCCAATAATGGATGATTTTGTTTCATGGGGGAGTTGGAAAAAATCAAGAAAATCAAGAAAATCAAGAACCAGAAGTTGAGTCTTGATCTAAAAATAACAATTTTCCCTAAAATCTAGGGATGAGGCACCCTTCTTCTCTATGTGGCCAAATTCGGTGAAATAAAGTGTGATGGAAAGTATTAACCAAGATCCAGGAGTCTAAGCTAGGTATAAACTAATTTAAGTTAGGGTTATGCTCCAACAGGAAAACAATGTGGAAGAGGTAGAGTATCTTTGCACCATGGGGAAGATTGAGGATATATTGCATGCCACATATGAGATGAAAACCAGAGGTCATAGGTCCAACGTAGAAGAAGTTTCTCCATTCCAAATCTAAATTAGTGTGTATCCCACAACCCCATGTGCAACTAACACAACTGAAGAAGAAAAAGTAGTTAAACACCAAGTGATTAGTGGTAGAAGAATTTTTCCAGGACGTGAGTCTAGTACCAGAAGCGCAAGTTCAAAAAGTAACAGTCAAGTCTCTACACCGCACAGAGGTGGTATTTCAACAAATTTCACAATGGAAGGAAAATATCCAACCATTAGGTTACCAAAGTTATGAGGGGACGGGTCATATGACCCAAAAAAACATTTGTTCATCTATAAGAAGATATGGGAAGAAAAGCATATTACAAACGAGGATACAAAGGTTGCATAGTTGGAAATAAATTTTAGATACCACACATTAGATTGGTACATGGGTCTCTCAAAAAATAATCCAACGGGAACACCTACAACTATAGAAAATGTGAAGAGGCAGTTAGTAAATGAATTTCAGACACCAAGTTTAGAATACCAATTTATGAATGAAATGATAGAGATCAAGCAGAAACCAAGGGAATCAGTCTGGGAAGTGGAACATAAATTCAAGAGGTTAAAAGTTAAGTTAAAGTACACTATTACTGATACACAACATAAGTATTTTTTTGTTAATTCTTTGTTGCCGCAATTGAAGTATCCTTTGGCACAACATAAATTACAAAGATAGCATGGGGATCTGTAGGAATACTTACATATATAGGAAAACCAATACAAGCATATAGACATAGTTGTGGAAGAGATGAAGCAAGATATGAAGAACTTAACATTCCAGTTAAATCAAAACAAAGGAAAGGAGAAAAGAGAAGATGTATGGTGTACAATGTGCAGGACAGGAGGTCATCACAAGAATGAGTGTCCATAATTTTCACAGTATATTGGAGTGGGTATGCCAAAGACTTTGGCTTCAGGAGGACCATGGTGCGAGATTTGCAAAAGACATGGGCATGATCCTTATAATTCCCCACTGATGCAGAAATATCAGATAGTTCTGAAGAGTACATATTGTAACTTTTGTAAGTTAGTTGGAGACGAAGACATGTACTGTAGAAATTTGGAGATGATGAAAGAAAGGATTGCAGATACATACAGGGTGCGGGATGAACATGTAACAGGAAAACATGAGTAGTAGCCACAGTATAAAACTGCACAGTAACGACAGTATAATCCCGTGCAACAGTTTGCAGCACAACCATAGTATAATGCACAACAATTTCAAGGGAAACACCAGTATAATCCCGCAGAACAATGCGCAGGACCAAATAAGTACAAGAAATCACAGTCGTAGTATAATCAAGGACCTCAGTATAACACATCGTGTAGAGATAATCAGGGAAACGTAGGAGGCTTCAGAGGAGGAGGCCATGGAGGAAGAGGATTTGGAGGAGGTCGAGGACCAATATTATGTCATAACTGTCAGAAACCAGGGCACTATTCAAGAGACTTCCCACAACCACATGTGACATGTATGCACTGTCACGCAACAGACCATGAAACAAAATGTTGTCCAACATTGTTGATAAAAATATAGGACAAGAGGAACCATACTAATCAGAAAGTACATTGGATCAGGGTGGAAAAAAGATAAGAAGATAGGAAGAAGATTAACATAGTGATGAGAGGAAGAGCTAAGATAGGTGAATATCTAGCTAAGAAGGATCAGGACCAGTACCAATCGATTAGGAAGAATACAACTCCTGAACAGAAGTTTGATGTGCACAAGGAGAAAGAGATATTCAAGGAAGCTAGAAAAGAGATCTTGAAGGAAAATATTGCGTCCACTTCAGGAACGAAACTAGTAGATAAGATACCAGTCTATGATATGCCTTCATTATTTGATCAAACCAATCAAGATCAGTCCTTAGAACAAGTAAGTAACTTAAGAAACTTGTTGGGAGATTGTGTCAAATTATTGAGTGATACAAATTACTTACAAGTACTTCATAATTTATTAGAAAAGTGTAATCCTGGGGAAGAGGGGGTAAAAAGAGTAAATCAGGTCCAAAAGAAGAGATGAACCAATACATAATTCAGACTGAATTCTAACATAGGATATTTCAATATGGAGGATATTATACTATACTTAGGATCTGAAGACAATGTTATTCCAAAGAAAACCTGGGAAGCTATGGGATAACCACAATTTGGGTACTCACCTATTCAATTGAAGTTGGAAAATCATCACAGAGTGGTGCCAATAGGAAGGATGGAGGGCATTCCAGTAGATCTAGATTGGTGTGTGCAGCATGGTTGACTTTGAAGTCATTGACATAATAGAAAATACTTCACCATATCCAACACTGCTGGGTATGGATTGGGCCTTTGATAACCATATTATTATCAATTTGAATATAAGGAAGATGATATTTGAGTCTAGAGAATACAGATTTATTGCGCCATTGGATCCCTCAGAAGGAGGTAGGTATGTGCAAACTGCGATGGATAATATTATTACAGAAGATGTGAATCAACTATCTAGAAATACAATGTACGAAGAGGATTATATCAATGCAATTGTAGATGGCATGCTCAGTTGGAGGATTATTAGTTCTTGTTCTTTATACTCTAACACAATAATAGAGAACTGGAACCAGAAGTTACATGAATTATATACCAGGAGATGTGCCAGAATGACGGGCGCGTTGAGAAGGGTTGGTACAGAGGTAAGAGAACCTCCTACTTTTTATGGTTTGAATGATTTAGAAGACTTTTTAATGAAGTATGAGGTAGAGTTTATGGAAAATAAAAGATTACCAACGTTAGATATTTATTTAAAATCTACACCTGCAAGATGGTGGGGTACACACAAGGAAAAGATCAACAATTGGTTCCAGTGCAAAAGGTTACTACACATAAGATTCAGCCCAAAACATGAGCATACATATGAGGAGAAATATAAAGGATTTGGGCAACCCCAATAACTTGTATAAAAGTGCATAGTTCAATGGATATTAGTACCACCATAAGAATGGCCACACCGGTTTCTTCACACTCTAGCATGCATTCCGAAGAAATGGTACAAAGAACAAGAATAACACAGAGAAACTGCTAACTGGGAAGAAATACAACATAAATTTGTAGTTACATTTTCCTTTAAGCATGACAGTCCAAATATTCATACAACATTGAAAGTGGTAAGAGACAGGATATTTGAGGAACCAGATTTTGAAATAATTCCAACATCATAGAGGTAAGCTAGCCAGATAGTTAAACAATTGCTACACTGTTATCACATAGCAGAATCAAAAGAACTAGTAGAAGATAATACGTGCAATATCTATATCCTAGAAGTGGAAGGTGAAAGGGAAGTAGAAGGCCCCAAGCTCGATTCAGGTGATTATGATGCACCATTAAAGATTAAGAAGGTCAACATTGGAACTGCATATAACCCAATGATGGCTAGTATTGGAGATTATTAGGATAATTGTTAATGTTTATGCCATTATTATAGTTCTTTGCACTTCAATAGATAAGAGCATAATAAGAACAATATCACTGAGAAATACACATTCACAAGAGACACAACATTTATCCTGGGAAACCCTCTAGGGGAAGAAAACCCAGCAAAAACTTCCTTATCATAAATAGCTTATACAATGTTCAAGAAATAACTCAAACCAATACAGATAGTCCTCTCCAAGATATGCGCCACTCTTCTTCTCCTCTCTCCAACTGGTAATTGCAGCTTGCCTCATAAGATAATGAGCAAGTGAATTGTGTGTTTGAAGTGAGGCGCTAGCCTCTTATTTATATCAGACTGGCACGTGTGAAAGGTCACAACTGGCAGGGCCGACCTCTCACTCTAGGTGGGTAAACCCACCTTTAATTAATTCTGGGTCTTCCATTATAACTATTGGGGCCGACTTCTTATTCTGTCCTTTGTAATTGTTCGATGACCAATCCGCAAAAGGGGATTTGGTCCTTATACAATTACCGACATGATTAATCCTTAATGGGGATTAATCCAATAACAATAATAATAATAATGACATGATT
>ML783356.1:80275-96895 GCA_009831015.1 Picea engelmannii | reverse complement strand
AATCAGTCTCCACAACAAACAATCTCCCACTTGGAGACTCATTACAAAAACTCCACTTTTGATGTACCTGCTAGACTATAATCCACCTTGGACCTAGAAAACTTCTCATCTTCACCTTCATTCTTGAATACCAACTAAAACTGAGCAGGAACTCAATTTCTCCCTATTTACTCCCTTTGTTAACATGTCCGCAGGATTTTGGCTAGTATGTATCTTTTCCAAATTCAAATATACATCTTCCAAGACAGATTGTATGAAATGGTACCTGATTTTTATATCCTTATTCTTTGAAAGGAAGATGATTTATTTGCAAAATGAATGGAAATCTCACTGTCACTGTACAACCTTCTGTTCTCCTACTTCTTTCCCAATTCCTCCATAAACCTCTATAACCAAATCATTTATTTACTAGCCTAGAGAAGTAGCAACATAGTCTTCTTTTGTTGTTGAAAGTGAAACAACCTTTTGTAGTTTTGAAATCCAACTTATTGTTCTTCCACCTACAGTAAAAACATACCCTATAGTGCTCCTCCTACTATCTTTATTACTTTCCATATCTTAATCAACATATCCATGTAGAAAAATGTCTGAACCTCCAAAACATAATGCATGAGTATAAGTACCTCTCAAATGCCTAAGAATCCACTTTACTGCCTCCCAATGTTATTTACTTATATTGTTCATATACATTCTCACAAATTCCACTGCATGTGTAATATCTAGTCTTGTGCAAACCATCACATACATTAAGTTACCAACTGTTGATGAATAAGGGACCCTGTACATGTATTCTATCTCCTCCTATGTCTTGGGACAAATTTCCTTAGTTAATTTGAAATGGTTGTCCAAAGGTGTAATAATTGGTTTTTCATTCTGCATTCTAAACCTCTCCAACAACTTCTTTATGTACTCACCCTGAGACAATGTCAATTTGCGATTTTTCCTATTTCTTGTTATTCTCATACCAAGGATTTTTTTTGCAGCACCCAAATCCTTCATCGCAAATGAATTAGATAATTTCTTCTTGAGCACATTTATATCCTTCATATTAGACCCTACAAAAACCATATCATCTACATACAATACCAAGATAATATAGCTTCCATTTTCTATCCTTTTAAAATAAACACAGTGATCAGAATGACATCTATTACAACCTAGTTCTATAATAAACCTTTCAAAATTCAAATACCACTTCCTTAGAGCTTTATTTAGGCCATACAAGCTATTCTTCAACCTGCATACCAAATTTTCCTTCCCTTTGACCTCATACCCCTGTGGTTGTTGCATATAAATCTCTTCATGCAAATCCCCATGGACAAAAGTTGTTTTTACACCTAATTGTTCAAGATGCAAATATTCTACTAGCACAAGACTTAAAATAGTCCTAATTAAATTAATTTTAACTATAGGAGAAAATATTTCATCAAAATATATACCTTTATTTTGTTCAAACCCCTTTACAACAAGTCTAGCCTTATACTGCTTTTTGCCTCCATCTTGTTCCTTCAACCTGTAAACCCATTTATTCTGCAATGCTCTTTTTCCTACAGGAAACTGAACCAAGTCCCATGCCTATTTATTTACCAAGGAATTTGTATCCTCTTTCATTCCTTGCTCCCACTTCCTTTTAGTGTCTACCTGCATTACCTCTTCATAAATTTTTGGTTCACCAGAATCAGTCAAAAATAAATAGTACAATGAAGGAGAGTATCGTTCATGGGGTCTAATTAACCTGGTAGATCTTATAAAAACAATTGTAGGAGTTTGAGGTACCTGTTTCTCCTCTTGTTTTACATTTTGATTTTCTGGTACCTTTGGAATTTATTTTTCAGTGATCTCATCAAGCACTGTGTATTCTAGTTTTTCTTCTTCCTGTTTCTTTCCCTGCAACTGATCTTTATACATGACCTTCTCATTGAATATGACATCTCTAATCATAATAATTTTTTGATTTTCATAATCCCATGAGATAACCAAAATCATTAACACCATATCCAATAATGGTACACTTCTTGGATTTTTCCTCAGTGTTTGTTCTATTTTATTTGTCAATATGGACAAATGTTGCACAACCATAAGTCTTCAAAAAATGATAGTTTACCTTTTTACCTGTCCATGCCTCCTATGGAATTCCTCCATCCAAAGAGCTTGAAGGTCCTTTGTTTATTAAGTAAACAAAAATATCTACAACATCTTCACAGAATTGTAAGGGAAACCCAACATGCAATCTCATACTCCTTTCACGCTCCATGATGGTCTTGTTCATCCTTTAGGAAACACCATTTTCTTGTGATGTTCCTAGAACTGTCTTCTCTCTACGAATCCCATGGTAAGAACAATAAACGCCTTGCAGCAGTATTCACCTCCATTTTATGATATGAGACACTTCAACTTTTTTCCTGTCTCATTCTCAACCAAAGCTTTCCATTTCTTAAAAGTATCAAAAACAAAAAAAAAAATTGTCGAACTTAATAAACCCAAGTTTTTCTAGTTGCATCGTCAATAAAAGTAACATAATAATGAGAGCCACCAAGGGATGATACGTGAGATAGTCCCCATACATATGTATACACAAGATCTAACCTTTCACTCTTCATTTATTTTCCAACTCTAAGAAATATGAATCTCTTTTGTTTTCCATAGACACAATGCTCATAGAAATCCAAATAATTTTTTTTAAGATCTAGCAACAAATTTATTTTGTGAAGTATTTGCATCCCCTTCTCACCCATGTTTCCAAGCCTATGATGCCAAAGTGTTGTATCCACTCCTATATAATATAAAGAGATAAAAGAGTTAGTATTACCAGTACATAAATACAATGTACCTACCTTCTCTCCTTTTTCTATCACCATTGATCCTTTGGTGACCTTCCATGCCTTAACTGTAAATATAGATATACATCCTTCACTTGACAACTACCCTGTTGAAATTAAACTTTTCCTTAGATATGGTACATGCATTACCTCTTTCAATAACCATTGGTTTCCATTCTTTTTCTTTATTTGTACCTTACCCATTCCAACAATTTGACATTATGCATCATCACCCAAATGAATTAGTCTAAAATCACCTTGAAAATAATCTAGAAAATGTTTCCTATGGGGTGTGGCATGAAATCAAGCCTCTGAATCTACTACCCAAGACTCAGAAATATTATCTATAGAAAGAATCAAATCATATTGTAAAACATCACCTGTTACATTTGCTTCTTGATTTTTCTCATGTTGTCCATCTGTTTGTTTCATTGGAGCTCTGCAGACTTTCTTCAAATGTGTTGGTTGTGGATCATGATTATCTTCTTGATTCATAGGTTTGTTTCAGACATGCTTTGACCACATTCCCTAATGGGGGGTGTGAGGGGGAATTCCCCCCCACAATTTTTTCCAGGGTAGTCTAGGGGGGGGCAATTTTTGTATCCCCCCTGACAAAGGATTCGTGGGAAGCACCCCTGAAGCAAAATATTGGGAAAGATTTCCTTGTAAAATATTGTAATTTCGTAGTCAATCTGAACCATTCATTATAAGGTTGCAGATCTAATGATAGAAGTTATGTTAGGGTTTTTTTCCCTAGAAGGAAACCCTATTTTACGAGTGATGTATTCTGGTTTCATATGTGTGTGAATATTGTATTATGAGAGAGGAGACTATGAGATAAATAAGAGGAAGTTACATCGGGTGTGTTGTAGGTTTTATCCCTTCATTTTGCTGGATAATAAAAAGGAAGGATCTGGAAATTTCTCCGGTGGATGTAGATCACATTGGGTGAACCCCGTATATCTGTGTCTCTATTGTATTGTGTATCTCCGGTGTTTTATTTCTGCATTTTTTTTATTTTATTTCTCTGTGATCCTATTTTTCTAACAATTCGTGCCAAAGCGAAATGTAACTCGCAGGAAAAGAGGGTTCCTAATTCGAGTGGGAGCAATGGTGGAAGATGGAAAGTTTAGGGTCGAGAAATTTAAGGAAAAAACTACGAGTTATAGAAGATGCATGTGGAATATTATTTATATCAGAAGGATCTATTCCTACCATTGAATGGAATAGCAAAGAATCTGATGGCCATGAAGGATGAAGAATCAGAGGTTCTCAAAAAAAGGCAATGTGAATGATACAACTGAGTGTGGCAGCGTCAGTGGATTTCAATATTTCAAAAGAAAATACAACGAAGGAACTGATGGATGTATTGGCTAAACTGTATGAAAAACCCTCTGCGTCCAATAAGGTATTTCTAATGAAGTAACTATTTAATATGAAGATGTCAGAAGGTGGGTCTATTGCAGATCATTTAAATGAATTTAATACAGTTACTAATCATCCAAGTTCTGTAAAATTCGACTTTGATGATGATATCAGGGCTCCTCTAATCTTGTGCTCATTACCAGAAAGTTGGAATGGCTTGGTCATGGTTTTAAGTAACTCTTTCTCTGGTTCAAACACTCTAAAATTTGATGTTGTTGGTGATATCCTTAGCGAGGAAATGCGATGGAAAAGCAGAGGTGAGACATCAGCTAATACATTAAACATGGAGACGAGGGGAAGACAAAAGGATAGAGGAAATGGCTTAGGGAACCGCGGGAATTCTAGGAAGGGTAGATACAAATCCAAACTAGGAAAAACAAAGTGATGGAATTGCGTAAAGAAATGACATCTGAAGAAAGACTATAGAGCTCCAAAGAAACAAAGAGATGGACAACAAGACACAAATTAGGAAGCAAATTTAAATGGTGATGTGTTACAAGATGCTTTGATTCTTTCTATAGATAATTTTTCTAAGTCTTGGGTAGTAGATTCAGGGGCTTCATTTCATGCCACACCCTATAGGAAATTTTTTCTAGATTATGTTCAAGGTGATTTTGGATAAGTTCATTTGAGTGATGATTCACCATGCAAAATTGTTGGAATGGGGAAGGTACAAATAAAACAAAATAATGGAAACCAATGGTTGTTGAAAGAGGTAATACATGTTCCAGATATAAGGAAAAATCAAATTTCAACAGGGCAGTTTGAAAGTGAAGGTTGTATATCCATATTTACAGATAAGGCGTGGAAGGTCACCAAAGGATCATTGGTGATAGAAAAAGGAGATAATGTAGGCACATTGTATTTATGTACTGGTAATATTGATTCTTCTATCTCTTTAGCTTCTACAAGAGTGGATACAACTCTTTGGTATCATAGGCTTGGACACATGAATTGTAATATCCCCCGGTAGAGCCCCAGTTGTAATTATGAATTGTAAACATGTTTGTTAGGCTAGTGAGCCGAGTTATAATAATCTAGGAGGCTTATCTGATGATTAGGCCAAAGAGCCTAGGATTCTAAGGCCATGAGCCTGTTTTGTATATGTAATTATGCAAAATCATTAATAAAAATTATACATCATTGCGTGTAGACCGACCACGAAGAAAGAGTAATGGGGGACTAAGATCCACTAGGTAGGGAAAGGGATGCGAATGAGAGGATAGGAAAGAGGGGCTAAGATTGAGGGATTAACCCAAGGGAATATTATAATATATTCCTGAAAATGAAAATACTAAAGTGGGGAAAATAAACCCAGTTATCCTAAGTTCATGGGAAAGGGAACGAGTGCTAAATGGAGTGCATGTAGCTCCAGGAAGACAAGTGTCGACCTGGAAACATGCATTTAAGTATGGAAAGTTATCATTGGTGGGGGTTCACTCCCCATTGTCAGATCCGTCGCCTAACTCGCTTGTCCTCTATCGTCGACCTTTCCATCTTTCACACACCTCTGAAACCACTAACCCGTGAAGCTGGCATGTGTTTTCCTGTGAAGCACAGTGTATTTGTACTTTCCAGAGCTGTGTTGTGCCTTATCGAATTGTGGTTGCTGCCATCCCCTGAGCTATATTGAGCCTTAATATTGTCCTCAACTTGATGGAATTGAGTTGAAGCTGGTTGAAGAAGCAGGTTCTCAGGAACGTGGTTGAAGAGGCAGGTTATGTGAGAAGCTCTCTCCAGGTGAGAGAGTGTATTGAGGAAGTGAGTTCTCCTGGAGGGAGTCTCATAGTTGTTACATAGCTCTGAGAATTCCGGTCCGTCCTGTTGTTGAAGCCCCGAAAGGGAGGTGGAGCAGTCAATGTACTGTATGATAGTGAAGGTGTATACTCCTGGGGTGGGACAAATATGTGGGGAATGAGAGTCTATGAGCAGTGTGTGTAAGTGGCTCCTGGGAGAGAATCCTTCCTCTTAAACTGTGTGACTTTCTATTGTTGACATCACCTGTGTCCATTTGACATAAGAGATGAACTGAAGAAGCAGGTTTTTAGGCCTGTGAGAAACTCTCCTAGGTGAGAGAGTTTGCTGGGAAGTGAGTTCTCCTGGAGGGAGTCCCATAGCAGATACAGTACTCTAATAATTTTGGTCCATCCTGTTGCTGAAGCCCAAGGTAAGGGAGGTGTAGTAGCTGATGGAATTGTAATAGTGAAGGTGTACCCTCCTGGGGTGGAACAGGCATGTGGGAATGAGGGTATGTGGGTTGTGGGCGTAAGTGGCTCCTGGGATAAAAGATCCTTCATGTTGCTTTATGCAACTTTCCTATTAACCTTTCCTATCCTAGGAATCCCTTGCCCGCTGGAGTTTAGTCCCAGCTCGGGGGTGACCCACTGTTGAGTGTGATGAGCAACGTGGTCTATGGATGGGAGGTTCATGGAAGTTCTGCACGCAGTTGGTGGTCTTCTAATAAAAGATAAGTACCACTTTTATGTTCATTTACATGCTATTTAATGGTACATATGTTGTAATTGATGAGTATTTCCTGTGTATGTTGTATATGTTGCATGTGTAGGCTTACTGCTATTTACACATTAATATGTTATATATATGCAGAATAGTCATTCTATGTTTATATGGATGTGTATTTTTTTCCACAAGTTTCTCTATGTGGCATAGCCCAGTAGTTTAAGGATGGAGTTGTCACAGATCAGAGTAGAGCAGCGGAGCTATAGGAGTGGCGTTTCCCGACCTGTTGGTGGATAGGGACGTTACAACTTGGTATCAGAGCTAAGTGAAGTGTCCTAGGATGTGGCATTTCCCATCCTATTGGTGGGCGGGGACATTACAAATTGGTATCAGAACCATGGTTTCGACACTTAGCTTGGATGGGCCATGTTAGTGGTTAATGAGAGAAAGATTTTAGAGTGAATTGTTGTCGAAAGGGACAAAATTCAAGTTTCAGAACATCCCTGGGTGCAAGGAGTGTGTCGACAGAGTCTTTGACTCAAAAAGCTCGGGAGAAATAGCTTGAGTTTTCTCGTGAAGGGACACAAAGATCTATTGCAAGGAGTGCACATATATGAAAGTCGACTAAGTGTCGAAGCAACCCTCTAAGGAGAAATGGGTTCGAGAAATGAAGCTCAGAAAATATAGCGGGAAGAAATATTCAAAGGAGGAGAAACTCTTAAGGTTTAACGAGTTAACAGCTAGGATTTCTTTAGGAGGAAACAAATTCACCCTAGACCGTCATATCTGGAAAGGTTGCGAGGAAGTTAGCCATGATTTCCTTTGGAAATCCATGGAGTAATGAAGTTCGTCTGTGCCCTTGATCTGAGAGAGAGGATACTGGGCGGAAGACACATGTCAATAGATTGGTTGTTCAGGATTCCGGCATTCGGGAGAATTAGTGTATGTTGAGGAGAGAACTCTCGAATCCTGAAGTTCCGAAGTCCCAAAGTATGAATACAATATGGATCATCCGTTGAAGGAGACGCATGTCAAAGGATCGGCTTGTTCGAGAATTCGTCGTTCGGGAGAAATGGAGTATGCTAAGATGAAATCTCCCAAAGACCGAAGTCCCAAAGTCATGTGGCCTGCTGATGTTACTTGGATTCACATGGACACATGGGTTGTGTGCCATGTGTCAGTGGGTTTTGAACCCATGGAAGATTGAAATTCCATTTGGAATGTGACACATGTCACCCATCTGATTGGGCCATGTTTCATCCACTAGTATTCCACCACGTGGCACTCTGTATGGGCATGGTTAGTGGGGCCTTGAGGTTACATAACATAGTTAAATGGAAACATACGATGGGCCCACACTGGCATTGATCAAGATACATCAATATCGACGAACAAGAGGCATTGTAGGGACCCAAGTTGCACGGGAGTTAATTTCCCAAGGCAGTCCCGCAATCCAAACCACAGTTTCCCAAGAGGGGTATGTGTGAGAGGGTTACTCCAAAACTGCCGACCCATGTCCCCGCAATTGGAAAAGTATAAAGTTTGATGTGACTTTTCAGTATATTTTAGTTCAAGCACAGAAACCGTGGGCCCCAGTTGACGCGTAGTGCCAGATCGTGAAGTTGAGAGACTTGGCACTCTGGAAGAAATGGCTTGTGATGGAATGGGAGGAAGAAACCTGAATCCCGGAGTTCCGCAATAAATCCCAGCTGTCAGTTGTTGAGAAGTCATCGACCGTTGATCCACCCCTCTTCGTGAGTTCACCAATTCAACACTCCGAGATATTATTGTGATGTACTTGAAATTCGTCGAAGCCTGGAGTACCGAAGCTCCTATACACCGTAGATCTTAAAAGAGAATGTGGGGCGTAGATCCACCGTCCTTTGTAAATTCACCAGTTCAAGGTTCTGTGATGTTTCTGATGTGCGGAAAAGCAAACCTTTGAGGCTTAGGAGCCTCGAAGTTTCAAGGCTCCGTATAAGCACTCAACTATTATCACTTGGTCACAGTCGCAGTCCCATGCGAATTAAGGACTCAAGCAAAATGAGGGCTAGTGCCCGAAAACTATTCTAAAGAATGGAAAAGGGGTTAGGATGGAAGCAGGTGGGTTTTGTCTAGTTCAAACCCGCATCAAAATAGTATTGAAGACCTAGGAAATTTATGATAGGGTCCAACAAATATCTAAGAGCCATTAGCTCAGAGAAAAGAGATCGTTGCACAAGAAGTGCATCGGAGAAGAAGTACAAGTTTTAAAGGATCATAGATTTCTACTCAAGACTCAGAATTGAGAAAGGAAGCCGTGATTGGGAAGGTCTCAGAAAGAGGATTCCATATGTAATGGTTACATTAAAATAGAAAAAGTTTTAGAGATGTCTTCAGATAGAAGAAAGAAGGAAGAAGGACACGAAAAATTATTTATTCTACATCTGAGATTTTTCAGAAGTCATGGGATCAGATGTTGGGCTCGATAAGTAGCATGGAAACCCCAAATGGAATTATTGTTTGGGGAAGACAGTCCAGGTGACAATATTTTCACATCAAATGTGAATGCTAGGTGGAGAAATCCATCTGTGATACATGATAATGCATGAACCATAAGTTCATATGGAGATGTAAAGCATGAGAATAAGGAAGGTTTTATGGAATATGAAAGAGTTTGGAGACAATATGTGACATCTCCAAAGATCAATCCTACAGATTGGAGGTAGCACCTCCATTATTACTATCAGAATGCGCAGTGGAAGCATGGCATGAAGGTCATCAAATATGGCATGAAATAATTTGAATATGCATGTCATAAGGCTAAATCAAATTGCTTCAAGAAAGAAGTTGGTGTTAACTATCCAAGGTTACTTAGAGAACATGACTGGAAATATAATTGGGTCATGAAGGAATTGGATCAGATCCAAGTAATAGGGGAATGATGAAAATTAGTATCAGCATAATATGTGGTGGCAAGTATGCAAAGTAGACAAGGAAAAACTCCTGGATGGAGTCAAATCCATGAACAACCTAAGAAAATGGAAGAAGAAATCATGAGATAGATATCAAACTAATAGGAATGCATGTCAAATCTCTAGAAAGGAAAGCTATAATAGTAGAGGATTGTTGATGCACTCCAAAGGTGTGAAGGTATTTCCATAAGAGCATGGAGATATCAAGTCAAGAATAATTTAAAAGAGAAGTGACTTCTAAAGAGAAATCAATAAGGAGCCAGGAAGAAGAAATGGTTCTATGCATGGTTTTGAATGCAGAGAAGATGGTGCTTGAAAAGAATCCATATTAAGTAACATAGAGCCATGAGTGACAAACCAAGAGGTTGGAGGTATCACTTGAATCTATGATGGTAAGGTAAAAGAAGGACTTTCAATTAATTCTATGCAGCTAGCAAAAGAGAAGAGGAGAGTACAAGAAAATCTCAAGTACTAAAGTATTCTGTTGGGAAAGGGCTGAAGAAGTTCAGCCCTAAAGAGTAAATGGATGTTGAAGAATCCAGAGTCTATAAAAAAACTTGGTTTGGAATTTGATTCATCCAAGTACGAGTTGGGATAGTTGGATCCAGGAAATTAATGAAAGCTGAAGGTTAATATCAGCTTAGTTTGGGACTATAAATGCAAAGGTCACCAAGAGTGATTTGTCTAGAAAGTGCTCAGGGAAAGAATAATCATGCACAATGATTATAGTTGGAGCACAAGAAGATCCAGGAATCCGGGAAGAATTGAAGACTTTTGGGATCAGCAAGGAAAAGTTTCACATGGGAAATAAGTTGCTGAAATTGTGGTAGCAACAGTTGAATTAGGGTTGGTTGAACAACCATATGCAGAAAAATAATTCTTTCATGTTGCAAGTGTTGTTGATGATGTTGCTACATATGGAAGGAAGCAACAAAAAATTGAAGGTTGGCTAGGTTTGATAAAAGAAGCATGAAATCATCTACTACTATCAGCCATACAGGTAACATCAGATTTATTAATGGAAATCATGCAGGTATGAGTTTTTATTACTCTTTTTTCATAATTGTTGAAGGGAGTTTAGGAAAGAATTTCCTCAGCCATAGTTATTTTATAAAATCACATGATTACATTATTGAATGCATACCACTGGATGTGGTAAAGGTTGGAGGCCTGCATTAATTCAAAGTTTTTTAGCTTTTGAATGCACACACTGACATAGTAGAATGCCATGTTAATTTGGTTATGGAGTAATAACCAAAGAATTAAAAGATAAGAACTTGTTATAGGAATGAGAATTAGTAAGCTAGTCATGTATGAGACCAGGACATGGTTGGATATGGCAAGGTATGGATATGGAAAGGTTATGAGCCACACTGGTACTAAAAGCTTCCTAGCTTTAAATAAAACTTGGGTTGCAACCTTTTTGCTAACGCTAATGAACACCACATAATTATATTCTTGGCGTAGTGTTCAAGTCGAAAAGGAAAGCATCCAATTAATTGGGAAGACAATAGGAAGTGTGTGGAGATTGTGTCAACACATTGGCCAAAATTCGAACTTATGGATGGTGATATACATGATTGAGATAAAGAGCATTATGTAATTCAATGCAAGGTGCACTGAATAAGTATGCATTGAGAATTGCACTCATGCATAGTAAGTGATAGAATTGTGTACTAAATTCAATTGTTGAATGTGTTTTGTAAGTACATGCATATATATTATTGCATGGAAATAATTGTTACTAACAACTGAAATGTTGTTAACTCATGAAGCTGAGGACATTTTAGGAGTTTCTAGACATTGCAACAAGAAAGTTGCAAGTCAAGTAGTCACATGAATATTGACTACAAAAAAACAATTTCATGTTCAAAAAAAGAAGTAATGAACTTACAGATTTTAATTAAGAACAGGCATATGCATAGAATGATGAGTCATTCTTTTTTATTAAATTGTTTGGTAATTATTATTGAATTGCTAGGTGCAGAAAATTCTAATTTCACTGCATATGGTTTTGTACATATTGCAATTGAATTATGATGTATAGGAAATACTAACAATTTGTTGGCAGTATGCAAGATGCAGCCTTGCAGGAAAATGGTATGCAGTTTGGTGCTTGTGGAAAACCACAAGGAAGGTTGCAATCCTGAAATAGAAACAACCAAGAAGAATTATGAAATATAATTTCATGTTTTGGGGAAAAGTTGAATTCCATTTTTGAACTAAGTTTGAGTTCCTAAATGAATTATTTTATGTTCTCTCATGTTAACTGCATGTGTGTGATGTAGATGAGATAATAATGATCAAAGTTGGAATGCTGGAAAGAACAAATATTGTTGAGGACACTAAAGCCCTATAATTGTAGAACCTTGGTGGGGTTCTGGTAATGGGTTGGCGCTCTCCTTGCATGTGAAAGCCCTAAAAAGATGGATCGTTGATGGACTGTGTAGCAGTGAAAGGATACCTGAGCCTAGAAGGGTGAGTTAAAAAAGGAAGAGGAAACTCAGAAATGCTTATGGCATGGTAGCTTCCATAAGGAGGGTGTGTCAAATGGTACAGTGAGCTAGATTCTTCTTGAAACAGCTCTATAGAGTAGAGCAAATGAATTCCAGCTGTAGTGTGAACACTATAATTGGTGCTTGAAAGTAGAGCACCAAGTGGATAATAAGTTTCCAAGTTCCAATAGCTAAAGCTTGGAGTTTTTTGAAGATTTTTTTTTTTAATTATATATGTATAAACAAGTTGCATTGAGGACAATGAAAAAATAATGGGAAGGGATTGTAATATCCCCCGATAGATCCCGAGTTGTAATTATGAATTGTAAACATGTTTGTTAGGCTGGTGATCCAAGTTATAATAAGATATGAGGCTTATGTGATGATTAGGCCAGAGAGCCTAGGATGTTAAGTCCATGAGCATGTTTTGTATATGTAATTATGAAAAATAATTAATAAAAATTATACATCGCTACGTGTATACCGACCACAAAGAAAGAGTGATGGGGGACTAAGCTCCACTAGGTAGGGAAAGGGATGGGACTAAGAGGCTAGGAAAGAGGGGCTAAGCTAGAGGAATTAACCCAAGGGAATATTATAATATATTCCTGAAAATAAAAATACTAAAGTGGGGAAAATAAACCCAGTTATCCTAAGTTCCTGGGAAAGGGAACGAGTGCTAAATGGAGTGCATGCATCTCCAGGAAGACAAGTGTCGACCTGGGCGCATGCAGTTAAAGATGGAAATTCATCATTGGGGGGGGGTTCGCTCTCCATTGTTGGATCCTTCTCTTAACTCGCTTGGCCTCCATCGTCAACCTCTGCATCTTTCACGCACCTCTGAAACCAGTAACCCATGAAGTTGACCTGTGTTTTCCTGTGAAGCACAACGTATCTTTACTTTCCAGAGTCATTTTGTGCCTTATCGAATTGTGGTTGCTGCCATCCCCTGATTTATATTGAGCCTTGATATTTTCCTCACCTTGATGGAATTGAGTTGAAGCTGGTTGAAGAAGTGGGTTGTCAGGCCCATGGTTGAAGAGGCAGGTTGTCAGGCCTGTGAGAAACTCTCTCTAGGTGAGAGAGTGTGTTGAGGAAGTGAGTTCTCTTGGAGGGAGTCCCGTAGCTACTACAGAGCTCTGAGAATTCCAGTTCATCCTGTTGCTGAAGCCCCGAAAGGGAGGTGGAGAAGCCGATGGACTGTGTTACAGTGAAGATGTATACTCCTGGGGTGGGACAGGCATGTGGGGAATGAGAGTCTGTGAGTAGTGTGAGTAAGTGGCTCCTGGGAGAGAATCCTTCCTCTTAAATTGTGTGACTTTCTATTGTTGACATCACCTGTGTCCGTTTGACATAAGAGATGAATTGAAAAAGCAAGTTGTTAGGCCTCTAACCAACTCTCCCAGGTGAGAGAGTTTGTTGGGAAGTGAGTTCTCCTGGAGGGAGTCCCATAGCAGCTAATGTACTCTGAGACTTTCGGTCTAGCCTATGAAGCCCAAGGTAAGGGAGGTGTAGTAGCTGATGGAATTGTAATAGTGAAGGTGTACCCTCCTAGGGTGGAACAGGCGTGTGGGGAATGAGGGTTTGTGGGTTGTGGGCGTAAGTGGCTCTTGGGATAAAAGATCCTTCTTGTTGCTTTGTGCAACTTTCCTATTGACCTTGCCTAGTCTAGGAATCCCTTACCCGGTGGATTTTATTCCCAGCTCGAGGGTGACCCATTGTTGAGCGTGATGAGCAGTGTGGTCTATGGATGAGAGGTTCGTGGAAGGTTTGCACACAGTTGGTGGTCTTCTAATAAAATATAAGTACCACTTTTATGTTCATTTACATGTTTTGTAATGGTACATATGTTGTAATTGATGAGTATTGTCTATGTATGTTGTATATGCTGCATGTGTAGGCTTACTGCTATTTCTGCATTAACATGTTATATATATGTAGAATAGTCATTCGATGTTTATATAGATGTGTATGTTTTTCCGCAAGTATCTTTGTGTGGCATAGCCCAGTAGTTTAAGGCTGAAGCTGTCACAGATCAATGTAGAGCAGCAAAGCTGCAGGAGTGGCGTTGCCCAATCTGTTAGTGGTTGGGGACGTTACAAATTGGTATCAGAGCTAAGTGAAGTGTTCCAGGAAGTGGCGTTGCCCGACCTATTGGTGGGCGGGGACGTTACAACATGAGTGAGAAGGGGATGCAGATACTTCACAAAAATAATTTGTTTCCAGATCTTAAACAAATTGATTTGGATTTATGTGAACATTGTGTTTATGGAAAACATAAGAGAGTCAAATTCCTTAGAGTTTGAAAAGAAAAGAAGAGTGAAAGGTTAGATCTTGTGCATACAGATGTATGGGGACCAGATCAGGTATCATCTCTTGGTGACTCTCATTATTATGTTAATTTTATTGATGATGCAACTAGAAAAACTTGGGTTTATTGCATTCGAAAAAAATCTGTTGTTTTTGACACTATTAAGAAATGGAAAGATTTGGTTGAGAATGAGACATGAAAAAGGTTGAAGTGTCTTAGATCAAACAATGGAGGTGAATATTGCAGCAAGGAGTTTGATGATTATTGTTCATACCATGGTATTTGTAGAGAGAATATAGTTTCAGGAACACCACAAGAAAATGGCGTGTCAGAAAGGATGAACAAGACCATCATGGAACGTGCAAGGAGTATGAGATTGCATGCAGGGTTTCCCTTACAATTCTAGGAAGATGTTGTAGATACTCTTGTTTACTTAATAAACAAAGGACCTTCAAGACCTTTGGATGGTGGAATTCCAGAGGAGGCATGGATAGGTAAAAAGGTAAACTATTCTTTTTTGAAAACTTTTGGTTATGAAGCATTTGTCCATATTGATAAAGAAAATAGAACAAAGGTTGAGGAAAAATCCAAGAAGTGTAGATTTATTGGATACGGTGTTAATTATTTTCATTATCTCTTATGGGATTATGAAAATTGAAAAATCATTAGGAGTAGAGATGTCATATTCAATGAGAAGTTCATGTACAAAGATCAGTTGCAGGGAAAGAAATAGGAAAAAGAAAAACCAGAATAATAGTGCTTCATGAGATCACTGAAAAAGAAATTCCAAAGGTACCAGAAATTCAAAATTTACAACAACATGAGCAATATGTACCTCAAACTCCTGCAAGTGTTGTTAGAAGATCTACCAGGTTAAGTAGACCCCGTGAATGATACTCTCCTTCATTGTATTATTTATTGTTGATTGATTCTGGTGAACCAGAATGTTATGAAGAGGAAATGCAGGTAGACACTAAAAAGAAGTGGGAGCAAAGCATGAAAGAGGAAATGGATTCCTTGGTAAATAACCAGAATTGGGATTTGGTTTAGTTTCCTACAAGAAAAATAGCATTGCAGAATAAATGGGTTTACAGGTTGAAGGAAGAAGATGGAGGAAAAAGATGGTACCAAGCTATACTTGTTGTAAAGGGGTTTGCACAAAAGAAAGGCATATATTTTGATGAAATATTTTCTCCTGTTGTTAAGATGACTTCAATTAGGACTATTTTAAGTCTTGTGGTAGTAAAAGTTTTTCATCTTGAACAGTTAGGTGTAAAAACAACTTTTCTCCATGGGGATTTGGAGGAAGAGATTTATATGCAGCAGTCACAGGGGTATGGTCAAAGGGAAGGAACATTTGGTATGCAGGTTGAAGAAGAGCTTGTATGGCCTAAACAAATCTCCAAGGAAGTGGTATTTGAAGTTTGACAGGTTTATGACAGAACAAGGTTATAGTATATGTCATTATGATCACTATGCTTATTTTAAAAGGATAGAAAATGGAAGCTATATAATCTTGCTATTGTATGTAGATGGCATGCTTTTTGCAAGGTATAATATGCATGATGTAAATGTGCTCAAGAAGAAATTAGCTAATTCATTTACAATTAAGGATTTGGGTGCTGCAAAGAAAGTCCTTGGTATGATAATAACGAGAGACATGAAAAATCACAAATTGACATTGTCTCGGGGTGAGTACATAGAGAAGGTGTTAGAGAGGTTTAGAATGCAGAATGAAAAACCAGTTAGTAAACCTTTGTCCAACCATTTCAAATTAACTAAGGAAATGTTTCCCAAGACACAGGAGGAGATAAAATACATGTCCAAGGTCCCTTATTCATCAGCAGTTTGCAACTTGATGTATGTGATGGTTTGCACAAGACCATATATTGCACATGCAGTGGGAGTTATGAGTAGGTATATGAACAATCCAAGTAAAGAACATCGGGAGGAAATCATGGATGATTTTAGGGGCTAAATTTTTCTCATGGGCTAATTTTCCATGGCTTTTCCAAGAGATTCACTATTTTAAAAATGATTCACCCAAATTCTATAGGATAAAATTATTTTACCTTAAAAATCGCCAAAATTTTATAAAAACTATATAAAATCCTTAGAAATTTGAATATTTTTACAAAAATATCGCCAAACATTTA
>ML783356.1:37831-80225 GCA_009831015.1 Picea engelmannii | reverse complement strand
TCACTATTTTAAAAATGATTCACCCAAATTCTATAGGATAAAATTATTTTACCTTAAAAATCGCCAAAATTTTATAAAAACTATATAAAATCCTTAGAAATTTGAATATTTTTACAAAAATATCGCCAAACATTTATAGTTGGGATATGAAGGATTAGTAAGATTCGCCAAGGTTTCTACATTTTAAAATAAATTTCCATCCCTAAACTCATCCCTGGAGGAAATAAAGTGGATTCTCAGGTATTTGAGAGGTACTTATACTCATGCATTATGTTTTGAAGGTTCATACACTGTTCTACAAGGATATGTTGATTCATATATGGAAGGTGATAAAGATAGCAGGAGGAGCACCGCATGGTATGTTTTTACTGTAGGTGGAACAATAGTACTTTGGATTTAAAAAGTACAAAACATTGTTTCACTTTCAACACCAGAAGCAAAGTATGTTTCTACTATAGAGGCTACTAAAGAAATGATTTGGTTCTAGAGGTTTAGGGAGGAATTGGGAAAGAAGCAGGAGAATATCAGGTTGTACTGTGACAATGAGAGTGCCATTCATCTTGAAAAGAAATCAGCCTTCCATTCAAAGACTAAGCATATACATCTCAAGTACCATTTCATGTGATCCATCTTGGAATATGGACATTTGAAGTTGGAAAAGATACATACTAGCCAAAACCTTGCAGACATGTTATCAATGGGAGTAACCAAGGAGAAACTTAGTTCCTGCTCAATTTTAGTTGGTCTTCAAGCATGAAGGTTAAGATGATAAATTTTCCAAGTCCAAGGTGGAGTATAGTCCAATAGGTACAACAATAGTGGAGTTGTTGTGTTCTGTCTCCAAGTGGGAGATTGTTGGTTGTGGAGCCTAATTATCTTCATGATTCATAGGTTTTTTTCAGCTGTGCTTGGAACCCATTCCCTAACGGGGTGTGGGGGGGATTTACCCCCCATAACTATCACCAGTGGGGTCCTATGGGGGGGGAGGTGACAATTTTTGTATCCCTCCTAGTAGGGGATTTAGGGGCAGCGCCCTCGAAGCGAAATATTGGGAAAACTTGCCTTGTAAGTAATTTCGTAGTAAATCTAGATTGTTCATTATAACGTCGCAGATCTAATGGTAGAAATTATGTTAGGGTTTTTTTTCCCTATAAGGAAACCCTATTTCATTAGGGAATTGTATTCCAGTTGTGTATGTGTGTGAATATTGTATTCTGATAGAGGAGAGTGTGAGAGAAAGAAGAGGAAGTTACATCAAGTGTGTTGTAGGTTGTATCCCTTCAGTTTGTTGGATAATAAAAAGGAAGGACCTGTAAATTTCTCTGGTGGACGTAGCCCACAATGGGTGAACCACATATATCTATTTCTCTATTGTATTGTGTATATTATGTATTTTCTTTCCGCATTTTTTTTATTTTATTGCTCCACAATCTTGTTTTTCTAACAAGATGTCCTTTCTTCCCACAATTCCAGCACTCTATCTTTCCTTGTCTAGATTTGGATCCGCCCTTTATAGAATTCCCATGATTCCATGAGTCCTTTCCTCTATCCTTTTGTCTTCCCCTATTCTCTAGAGTCAACCCATTACCTGATGTCTCACATGTGCTTTTACATCACAATTCATTGCTAAGGATAACACCAACAACATCATCAAACTTTAGAGTGTTTGAACCGGAGACAAAGTTACTTAAAACCATGACCAACCATTACATATTTCTAAAAATGAGCACAATATTAGAAGAGCCCTAACCTCATCATCAAATTCCACTTTTACAGAATTTAGCTGATTAGTAACAGAATTAAATTCATTTAAATGATCTTCAACAGACCCACCTTCTGACATCTTCATTAGAAATACCTTATTGGACTCCGAGGGTTTTTCATACATTTTAGCCAATGCATCCATAATCTCCTTCATTTTCTTTTGAAATATTTAAAGACACCGACATTGCCAGGCTCAGTCGTATCGTTCCTAGTTCCTTTATGTCAAGAACCTCCCATTCTTCGTCCTTCATGACCATTGAATTCTTTTCTATTCTGCCCAATGGTAGGAATAGATCCTTCTGATATAAATAATCTTCCATCTACATCTTTTATTCTCGACCCTAAACTTTCCATCTTCTTCCATTACTCCCACTCGAACCAAGAACCCTCTTTTCCTATGAATTACCTTTCGCTCTGATACCAGTTTTTAGAAAAAATACGATAGCGGAGAAATAAAATAAAACATAGAAGATATATAATACAATAGAGACATAGATATACGTGATTCACCTATTGTAGGATATGTCCACCAGAGAAATTTCCTAGTCTTTCCTTTTTATTATCCATCAAAATGAAGGGATACAACCTACAACACACCCATTGTAACTTCATCTTCTTTCTCTTAAATTATCCTCTCTCAGAATACAATATTCATGATAATCCACAGCTGCAATAAAATTCCCTCATAAAAGAGGGTTTCCTTATAGGGAAAAAATCCCTAAAACAACTTCTACCTTCAGATCTGTGACCTTATAATGAACAGTCCAGATTGACTACGAAATTAAAATATTTTACAAGGCAAATTTTCCCAATATTTCACTTCGGGGGTGCTTCCCCTGAATCCCCCGCCAGGGTGGGATACAAAAATTGTTTCCAGCCCCCCTAGACCCCCTTAGAGACATTTTCCCCCTCACACCCCCCATTAGGGAATGGGGTCCAAGCACGACTGAAACAAACCTATGAATTAGGAAGATAATCAGGCTCCACAACCAACACTACAAGACTTAACAAGAAAGGAAGTGCAGGGAATAGTGAATGGTGGGCGACTACAATTGTACCGAGATAGTCAACCTACTAACTCTCAATAGTTGCAGCACAACAAGTAGACTTGTACATATTGTAAATAGTAGGAGCTAAAAGAAGAAAAAGGCAGATGAGAATAGAAAAATAAAGAAAAAGTCTAAAATAAGTAATTAGGAGGAATAAGTGAGAGACAAATAATTCAGGAATGACGGTGCACAAAAAATAGAAATTGGTGCGACATAATTTGGAAGAATGCGCGTAGGAAAATTAGACATCGCGCAAATAACCGAAAAAAGTGAAAAATAAGATAGAACATTAATGATCGAGTTTATAAAAAGGGAAAATCACGGGAAAGTTCGACACTTAGAGATTTTTGAGCCACCGATCACTTGAGAGCACGAGAAAAGAGGGATTGAGCATGAGGAAAAGTCATTTGATTGTGTGCAAGAATATTGAGATGGCACCCCTGAAGGTTGGTGCTCCTAGCCGATTTGTACTAGTAACTTGACAGTCAGGCAGGAAGAAGGAAAGAATGGAAGAACCAGAGAATTTTTTGGAGCTGGAGGATGTGAAAACATCATAGACCGAATCGATCAATCCTACCAAGATAGAGGAAGAACTATCAAATGAAAAACATGTGCAAGTGGGTTGGAACATGGAAAACCCTAATGGCAGCGCAAACCTTATTTCTAAAAACCATGCAGAAACAGAAGAAAAGGACAAACATAAGAAAAAATCCATCACAAAGGAAGCCCTAGTAGAAGACATTATAGGCCAGCAAGAAATGGAGGGAGAAGAAGAAGAATAAATCGAGGATGAATCCGTAGAAGAAAACCCAGTTGTAGGCCAGAAGAGGAAGCCACCAAGGATGGTGGAAATTGCTTTACCTCATCTTCTAGACATTGTAGTTGTAGTGGAAGACATGCTAGGGAAGGTGTTGAAGCTAAAGTATGCGAAACATGATGTAATAGACACAACAAAGTTTCTTGACTTCATGTAGGAAGTATACTTGTAGAATAGGGGGGAGGTTGGACCCCTAGGGAAACCTATTTTGGAGCCCGTGTAGTGGGTTACAGGTCTCTACAACTCAGGCATTATGAATCTATTCGGCATAACGCATTTTGGGCGTGGTAAAAATGTAGGCCATTGTGTGAAACAACTATTGGCTAGGGTACATGGAGGTATCCTATGGATGGATAGGTCGGTCCCCATAGACATGGATCTCATAGCTAAGATCACAGGGTTTCCTACCAGTGGGGTAAATCCATAAGACTATTTAGACAATAAAGCCAGGGATAAGGAAATTGCAGAGGAAGTAAAAGAACAGTTCAGGAAAAATAGGGGAACCCGAGGAATAATCATCAAGGATATTAACGACCATGCAACCAAGTTTTCTACAAAGATGATGTCTTGCAAAATTTTAAGGAAGTGCAAAAAGGAAGAAGCCTCAACAAGAGTTATAGAAATAGGTGTGTAGTGAACAAAGGGCATAGTGTTCAGTTGGGCACCATACTTGTTGAACCAATTTCTAATAGATTGTAGAGATGCACAGGATAATGGAACATAATTCCATTACTCCTAGTTGCTAATACTGATACATTGGTGGGTTGGCAGGAGCCCGAGTTTTTATCTTTTCTATATAGGAAGGGAAAATGTTATGTAGCACGCTATGAAACTTTGTGGCAGGCAAAGGACCCCAAGAACCAACAGGCCAACAATGTAGTATTTTCCATGTTATTTGAGGATATGCAACAGAAGACATCCAATGTATCGAGGATCCCAATTGAAGTGGTTCAAGGAAATGAATGGATTGCTAGTTTCAAGGATTCAAGACATCATTTGTGGATTTGAGACACAAGGGGCCTAAAGAAGAAGTGGTTGGAAATGAGATATTGTACATCACGCGAAGAAGTGGACTAGATCGTGAAATATTGGCCTGCGCAATGGAATGTTCCATCAACACAAAATAAAGGAACAAAGCCTAAGGATCCATAAGAAGCAGGAACATCAAAGAAGACAAGTAGTCCAACATAAAATACAAGTAAAGCTGCAGAGCATGGCCAAGCCTCAGGAAGCAGTGCCATAAGCAAGAATCCAAGAAATAAAGAGACAGTGTCAAGGAAAAAATAAAAAGGGGAAGAAACAAAGAAGAAAAATGAGCCCCAGACCTCAACCCCAATAAAGAAGAGAATGGGAAAACAGGAGGCAGAAATAAGGAAAAATATGAAGTATCACAAGAATCCTCCAACCATCACTATTATAGAGGACGATGTTGAGTTGGTCGCAAACAAAGTCCAAGATAGAGGAGAGTATGTAGTACATGCATCAGAGGCACAAAGGGAAGAAATCATGGAAACATTAGTAGAAGTACATGACTTATTACAGAGACTGCAACTAAATACAACGCATCATCTAGCAGCACAATAGAAAGAAAAATAACAGGAAGCATCAACATAGAAAAAGAAAGAAGATACCGTGAATACAATAGCAATTAGCAGTGAAAGATTCAAAGTCACACAAGAAATGTTGGAGGTGGATGAAAGAACAACGCAAAGAATAGTAAAGGACATGGAACACCTGGAGTTGGTTTTGGTTAACATACCTACGAAGGCACTATATGGACTACAAGCGAGTGTAATGCAGGAAATACAGTCTAGATCTAGGGCGGATTCATGCACCAACCTAAGGATATTTTGCAAGTGACATGTGAGAAGATAACGCTGGAAAAGGAGGAGTAGAAGAAACACGTAGATAACTTAGAGAAGAAGCTTACAGAGTTATATAGGAGTATACCAGACTGGGTGCATGCATAACAGGTTACAATAGAAGAGAAGATACATAAGATAGCGAAGACCATGGAGAAATACAAACAAGAGATAGAGGATTTAATAGAGAAATTAAATCCGATCACACCTCCAGAAGTACGGGAGCAAAGAGTATAGTGTAGGAGGTTAAAGAAGTGGAAGAACTGTATAACTGTATAATAGGACTGCACATATTTGGACCAGCCTAGAAGAGGATGAAAATATCCAGCGGCTGGAGTAGAGGGAGGAAAAAATGAACCTGGCAGTTTAGGAATTGAAGAAGAGGCAGAAGACCATGTACATATCCCTAATAATTAAGGTTGTGTGGGAGCTGAAGAATTTGCAGGCAAAAGTAAATACTGTGCAAGAGGAGAAATAAGCAAGGCATTCTTAATTGAAGCCATTTCAACAACAAGAAGAAGGAATGATAGACAATCTCCAAACAGATAAAGGAAGATGGGACCAGGCACTAGAATAAAGTAGAGAAGTGATTAAAGAGAACATAACAACTCAAGGTTTGGAGACACTAGCAGGAAACAGTGCAGAGGCTAAAGAGAAAGCAACAAAATTAGGAAAGAAGTTTCATGTGCTGGAAGTAGCACTGCAAAAGGTGCACTAAGGATAAGTGGCTCGAGACAAGCTACATGTTAGTGTTGGGGGTATGTTGGAGCAAGAATGTTTGGAGAATAGTGCAGCCCATGCGACAAGATTGCAGAAATTCGATGCAAATATGGACAAACCTAGCCAAGTTAGGGTTAGGTTTTTAGGATGTATTGTAAGGGTTTCCAACCCAATTTTGTAATTTAAATAGAAGAGATATAAAGTAGGTGGAGGAAGCTATCGATCCTTAGAAGTATCTTGTCACATTTTTTGGAGAACCTATTTTGGAGTCTTTGTGATTCGAAGTCTATTTTGAGAGTTGTAGAGCTCGAATGAGGTCGAAGTAGCTGAGGGTCAGGTCACAAGATATGGAGCTTGGTGCGATCCTAGTCTGCCTCATAACTCGTTATTATGATGTAATGCACGTAGCACCTTTTGATGAATAATAAAAGAAACAAAAGATCTTTGTGGACATAGCGCCATGAGGGGTGAACCACGGTAAAACCTTGTGTACAATGTGTCTGAATGTTTTACTCTTTCTGCAGTTATGATTGAATGGTTAGAGAGATGAATGGATGGTTTATTTACCATGCACACTAGAATAAATATGCACATGAATGAATGAATGAATGGATATGATAAATATTTTCATAGAATTCATGGTTGAGTAGAATTAAGAAGTATAAGGAACATCCCCCAATCCATTCCATGATTGCATACATCTGCGTCCTGCAGTCCCCCATAAACCATCTAAAGTGAGACTACACTGTGCACTTTGTGCGTCACATAGCCTTCTGGTTTACCAGAAGGATCGATGGTGATAATGGTTTTGTTTGATAACTAAGGTAGAACTCGGTCCTGCCCATTAGTCCAACAGGAACTCCCCCAACATGGACAGGGAGACGCCACCCTTCATAAATGCCCCAAAAAATGTTGTTTTTCCAAGAAAAAGGTGTGCTTTTGGCCTTGAAATGATGGGTTTCTTCCTCCAATATGACTTACAGATTGTGACAAATGTATTTCATGGTGTCAATGGTTTGAGGCACTCGAAAAATTGAATGTGACACTAGGTAAGGTGCATACGACACTTGAGATAGTGCATGCGACACTTAACAAGGTGCATACGTCACTTGGCGACACTTAGGGTGTGAAAATCAAGTGTGACATTTTGGTGTGTAACAAATAGTTCAATCTTAACAATGCAGGATCATATGCTATGTCTTCTTTGATATTATCAAAATATTATTTTTCTTTAGATCCCCATCTAAAATCAACGTTCTTTTTTTATCATGTCTTGCATAGGTTTTACTGTTTCGATAAAGCTGGGGATCAATCATCTAACAAAAAATATTCTTCCCAGAAATGACTGCATGGAATTATTTTTGTGAGGGGGAGGAATCTTGGAAATTGCTTCAATTCTCTCAGGTTCAATTTTCATATCATGCTTGGTAACAATGAACCCTAGTTGTTTTCCTTCATCAACAACAAAAACATATTTCTTAGGGTTGAGAGAGATACCATATCTTATGCACCTATTGAATACTTTCTTTAAATGATTTATATGGTCTTTTATGTCCCTTTAGAATACAATAACATCATCAAGATACACTAAAACACATTCTCTAAGTGGACCCCTGAAGGCGATGTCCATAGCCCTATGGAATGTTGCTCTGACATTGATGAGACCGAATGGCATCTTCATGTAAGAATATGTTCCCCACTTTGTCTGGAAAATTGTTTTTAGTTGATCCTCATGGGCCAGTAAGACTTGTTTATACCCAAAAAATCCATCTAAAAGGGAGAGCATCTCAGAGCCGAACACGCACTATAGAATTTGTTCCATTGAAGGAACTGGGTAATTATCTTTATCTAAGGATCTATTCAGATTCCTAATGTCAATACAAAGACTTATATCCCCATTATTTTTCCTTACTGGTACTAAGTTGGAGATCCACTTTGTATGCATGACTGAGAATATGATCTTGGCAGCTAACAACTTATTCAATTCTTCTTTGACTTGAGGCTCAAGGCTAGGGTACATTTTCCTCAGCTTATGTTTAAATGGTTTTTTCTGAGGCTTCATGGGAATGATGTGTTGTATGATTTTGGTGCCAAACATCTTGAGATCCTCATAGGTCCAGGAAAATATGTCCTTGTATTCTCAAAACAATTTGATGTAAGACTGTTTTTATTCAAGAGAATATTTTTTTCCTAGATTAATGTTTTCAGGCGTGGTATGTGTCCCCAAGTTCACCACTTCAAACTGCATGGTTAAACTGTTGGTCTTGCAATTGGTGACTTTATTGAATTTTTCTTGGAGATCATAGAGTTTCTCTAATATTACTACATTCTTTGAGATACCGTTGACTGAACATGACGGTTTTTTTAATTGAGTTGGATCATTAGTATCTTGATTCATCATTTTCTCATGTTGGCCTTCATATATAATAGTATTTGAAAGTATCTTTGAGGATTAAGAAGTTTGTAATTTTTTGGTCATCACCAAAGACTCTCTAATTAATGATGTTGTCAGGAATTGAAGGCGTGTACATAAGTTCAACAGAGAAAGTATCAGGCATCAATCCATCCAATGGTATTAACCTGGATGCTACATTGGCTAGAAAATTAGTGTCACATTTCAGTGAGTGAGGTACATAACTAATATTAAATGCAACTATTATAACCCTAATTTGCACCATACATGCTTACCTGGAATCAGGCCATCTTAGATTTCTTCTTTGCAAAAACACTACTGAACAACTCTTCTTAAAAATCCTCTTTATAAAGGCCCACGCGCCCTACTCCATTACTGCACACGTGTACATGCTAGCTGACCCAAGACAGCCTGTGTGTACCTACAAAAGAACGAAAAAAGAAAAGTTGCTGACGGAACACACAGCTTTGGGTAAGTTAACTAAACCTTTCAGCCATGCATGGCTATTCATTCGACCAAATACCTAGCTCCTTCTAGCCAATAAAAGAAGTGGTAGGGGTCCCATTTGAAAGGAGGAAAATCACAGTAAAGAAACTATACCCGATTGAGCATTCCCTTTTTCCCAACCTTTAGCCATCCTTGTGTAAAGAGAAGTATAGAGAAAAGCAGTTGGAAGACAGTGAAACAAGAGCCCAGGACCAGGATCAAGAAGCAGTGGCCGACTTTATCATTGTAAGGTATCATTGTGAAGTTAATAAAATAATTGATTTTCCCGTCCCGCCATATGAGATTGTCATTTATTTGAATATTGATTGTATGAATGATTAAATCTCTAACCCATTAGTTTATAGATCAACTGCATGTGGAGTTCTTTGTTTGTCTTTTGTGAATGCAGGTCAGCATTGGGAGGAGAGTTGCAGTCAAAGAACAACCAAGCTTGAAAAGGGATCGACATCAAACACGGAAAATAACGTATGATAACTTGATCTTTTGAACCTTGTATTTGCATATGAGTAATGGGGGTTTAGGCATGGGATGATGGTAGGTAAGAAGTAAGAATCTTTAGGTCATTTCTACATGCATGATAAAAACCCTTTGTGCTAGCCCGTAGGAGGGATTCCCACCCACAACAGAAATGGCGACCATACTGGGGATCTCTAGGGTTTCTGGGAATAGTTTTCTTGGGTATTATTAAAAACTCATTTCATTCCTTGTTTTTAAAGTTTCTGCAAAAGTCTGAGCTAACAAAGATTCTGGTCTTCCATACCAGTTATCTTTGTTTATTTGCTTGAATGTAATTTTTTTTTCTTTTTACGGGACCCACAGAGGTACATGTGGCCTGTATAAGGTCTACACGCATGTGCCCGTGCCCTACCTTCACACAGCCCGCGTGTAGACGCAAGCTGATGAAGTGTCAGTCGCGTGTATGATTTTAGAAAATTTCTTCTAGAGAGGCAGTCATCCTCTCCCCTGTCAGAAGTGATCTTTCTCAGGGATTTTCTGGAACTCATTCTAGTCTTTGTTGATTGCAGTTTATAGCTTAGGTTCTACCTCAGATTGGTTTTATTTTATGAAATTTTCCTTGAATTGTTTTATTTTTTCTCTCAAAGTAAGTGTCTAAGTCTTCAAGAGATTCTAGTTCTCGGTACCAGTATTCTCTGCTAGTGCTTAATTTCTTGTATTTTTATTTTTTGAGAGTTTCAAAAGTACACACAGCCTGCATAAGGTATGAACGCGTGTACATGCACCTTGAATTTACACAGCTCGCGTGCACACGCTTGTTGTTGAACGGTCAGCAACGTGCCTGTGGAGAAAATTTTTGTTTAGGGAGAGGCAGTCATCCTTTCCTTTGTCAAGAGTTATACCTCTCAGGCTTTTTGGTCTCTGTCATAGCGGTCAGTAACTTAGGTTTGATCATAACAATAGCTTTCTTTTTCATTAAGAAGTTTTCCTCAAAATTTTCTTTATATAGGGTTTTTAGACAAGTCTGAGAGTCCAGTTTTAATTTGATTGTGTGTTATTTTTAGAGTGACTCTTTGCGATATGTGCTTAGGCCAGAAGTTTTCTTGGTCTTTACTTGTCGATATTTTTCCTTTTTGCTTTGTGATCATTCAAATAAAAAATATATATTTTATTTCTTTGTTTGGTTAAATAGTTGTTGGTTTGCATTAGTAACCAGGAAAAGTCTTTGCTTTCATAAGTTCCTGACGGTTTACTTAGAGGATAAGTAGCTCATAGTCAAGTGAAATCCTGTTTGAGTTTGTTGTTCAAAGATCTTAGAAAATTTCATTTTGAAAAGTTGGTTAAAAAATTTAAAAGAGCAAATTTGAATTTGTCAAGAAGTTGTTGTTTCCAGCTTTTTGTTTATCTTTCTTTTCGTCTCTTAAAACATCACTAGTTTCACTTTCATAACCTTTGAATTAAGACAAGCCATAAAATTAATGCTAAATCTAAAATCAAGTAGACTTTTTATGTTTGTAGGGTCAACCAACTAGTTTAGGGTTAGGGCCTTTAATTAGGTTGGAGAGGAAACTCTTCAAGACCATTAAATCAAACATTGGAGTCTACGTTAGGGAGTGTCCAAGTCCAGTATCATGAAATTTATTCGGGACCCCCCTCTAACACAGGGGATAAACATGAGGTCGCATGCAGAAAGGTAGCGGAGATAACCCCTCCAAAGCTGGACCAATCATAGTGGAGAACACATATAGAGGGCTTGTCTTGGGATTTTGTTGATTGCATTTTCCACGGAGCTTCGTGGGTCTCGAATCTGTTTGAGGTCCTCAGTTGTCTTTTGGACCACTTTCTTTCGATACCTTTAACAGGTTTTGAGCTTGATACCCTGCTCATTGTGGTCTACCCGACTGTCGACTGTACCCACCTAGTGACTGTTTGCACACTGGCAACCTAGTTGCCTATATTTTTAGTGACATACACAGGTGACTGTGGGGGTATACTGCGGTACCTAGGACAGACATCGGGCCATGCTTTGCAGAGTATAACTGGAGGGTGCTTTCATTTTTTATTTTCACTTGCACCGGTAAGTTTCTCTAGTGTTGGTTGTTATAACTGTTCTTCCAACTAGTTTAGTGTTTGCTTGACTTATCTTGTAGGGAATGTTTCTAGTGTGTGCCTTTTTGTTTAAACGAGTAGAAGGCCATAGCGTTTCTTTGATATTCTCACATGGTGGAGGATCATGAGCTCCATCGATCACAAAGGCTTCTTCTCCTACCACCGATTACATTGGAGTCACCCCCGCCGCAACTAAAGCGAAAGCTAGACCAACAAGGGTCTTTTGAAGCAATCGGGTCACAGGAAATTGTGCCCGATCAACGTCCAGAGGAACCAACCATAGTAGACCTTAGAGAAGATGACCTTTGTCATTATAACCCTCCAATCACTGATCTATAAGCACCCATTGTAGTACAAGTCCTACCTTACGAGCGTCATATAGTGTCCCAAGCAGCAATGGAGACAAATGTTGTCACTTCTTTTGGGAATCCTCATATTCCAGCCACAATTGTCGTCATCAGGGGTAATTTACCTCTTAACCCACCATCGCCAGTCCAGACCACCATGGTTTCGACTGCCTCTACCTCAAGCAATGGTCCAAGTCTGTCAATGGCAGCGGCTACTGCTCCCTTCACTCAGAGTGCAACAGGCCTTCCATTTTCATATGGGATGCCTAGCTTAGGTACAAGTCCTATACTTTCCTTCTCCACTTTACAGACCACAGGTCTAGGGGAAGGGATTTCTAACACTCCTCTGCAAGGATCCATGGGAGGCCCTTCCACCTCCTATAATGCTTTCCCTTACGCGGGAGGTCATATACCTCCTTCGTCCCCTTCGCTCGGAGGAACTCACCAGTATTCCATCGGGTTGAACCCACTCAATAGTTTGTTTAGAGTTGGGAGTCAAGGACTACCTTCTCATAATATGTCGGTAGGTTCGACACCATTTTCTTTGTTCGAAGCATTTGGTAATAACTCTTTCTCATTGACTACTTTATTGACTGGGGATAACCCCGGTTATGGACAACCAAATCCTGTACAGGGTACTATTCCTGTACAGGGGGCAAACCCAAGAATTCCTTTCGGACCTGGACCTTGTAACTCTTGGCAGGGATCAGTTCCCTCGTCAGGAATGTCGATCAGGGGCAACCATTTTCACATTCATTGGAACCCCGGGCAAGGTGCAAGACCTATGCCCATTGGATTAGTATGGGGAAACCCTTCACAAAGCCCTTCCAACGCACCCCACGTCCAACCGTCTATGTCCTATTATGGGCACCAGTCGATGATGTCTCCTCAAATTCCGAATCAGTACACTGGTCAAGGTCATGGTTTCTACCAGAATCCTAGCCAGCAACCCAATTTTTCCTGGCAGCCTAGTGCCAGTCAAACTCCAGGACCCTTTTTCCATGGTTATCAACAACAACCAAAACTACCTTTCTTGGAAACCTTACATTTTCCTGACTTGACAAGGTTGTTGAATGACCCCATCTATCACGATCCACGTTGGCCCCCTATACTGACGAAATTGCCTTCGGACATACCAAAGTTTGAGGCCAAGCCTAACAAAGATCCAGGGGATCATGTGACCACCTTCCATATTTGGTGCTCGTCTAATTCATTAAAAGACGACTCCGTACAATTGTTATTGTTTCAATGCACTCTCATTGGGAGTGCTGCGAAATGGTACATTGAGCTTGACCACTCCAAATATTCCTCTTTCGGAGACTTGGCATTGGCATTCCTAAACCATTTCCAATTACCTGTGAGATACGACGCCAACACAAAATTACTGGCCAATTTTTCACAAACAAAAGTGGACCATATCTCTAATCACATCTGAGAATGGAGACATCGGAAGAGTTTGATTAAGGTACCAATCCCACCAGCATTCCTGCTTGAGTGGTTCCTTAAGTCTTTGGTCCCACAGCTATCCAAAGATGTCGCAACGTCGGGGGTGTTTTCCGAAGAAGATACCATCATGAGAGCTCAACAACTTGACCTCATTTATTCTCAATCTGGTTTACTGTACGAGATTTTTCCACATGCACCATGATCCATACTTGATAAAAATAGATAGAGAATTGGACCACATGCGGATGGTATTGTAGGTTCAACACAAGCAAAGCTCGCTGAACAATTGACAAAACAATTGCAACAATTGTCTATACAAAACACAGCGGCCTGCCAAACTACTGTTTCAGCTAATTCTCCTACCCAAACGTTGGATGTACATAGTGTGCAATCGACAAATCCAAAGGCCACCCAGTAGCCTGATGCAAAGAAAAAACAACGTAAAAAGGGTAAGGGGGATAAGAAGCCCACAAATAATGCTAGCGGGGGAGATACCGAGAAAAGGAAGGTGAGGTATCCGTGAAACCTATGCGCGGAAGACCACCCGACCCACCAGTTCCCTCGACTTGCAGAGGCCCAAACATTTGTGTCATAGAAGCAACTTGCTGTGTTAACGAACCCATTCTAACATGGGCAAAACATAACTCAAGCCTCTACAAGCACGGAAGGGGGCAGTCAAGGACCCTCTCCGTCTTCGAATAATCCTGCATCCGCGAATGTGTATATGATGAAAGGTGATTCTTTTATAATGACTAGAGCACATGACTACACTAAGCCAAGCACCTCTGAGAAAGGTAAAGAATCTAAAATCCCATCTCTTCCTCTCTAGATCGAGAAGAATTTGGGAAAAAAAATGACACGCATCCGAAAAGGTGAGTTCAAGAAAGCTTCTCATAACCCGAACGCAAGGGCCACCCATAACTATTCTGTGGTGGAGGATTTGTCTCAAACCCCTTGTGTGATGTCTGCTTTGGAGGTCCTCCAAAGCTGCCCTTCCCAGAGGAAAGCTTTGTTAGCCGCTTTAAGATCTACTGAGACCTGTAATCCAGGTACAATCATGTTGGATACAACTGACTTAAAACCTCATCTCCCTTACCACGTAGCATTTCAGATAGTAGTGGCTTACCCCATGAAAAATTTTACTAGGAATATTTTCCGTACGGTGGTTGATGAGGGTGCCTCGACATGCGTTATGTCGTTGGCATGTTGGAAGGTCATTGGCCAGCCCGTTTTGTCTCCATCACCTACTCTTCTTACCTCTTTCGACGGTCATTCATTCCGACCACATGGCATCATCCCCTCTTTCCCCGTGTAGTTAAGAGGGAAGACCGTGTGTTTCAAGGTAGAAGTAGTCGATGCATCCCTTGACTACAATCTCTTGTTAGGTCGGAGTTGGAATTATGCCATGCAAGCAGTGGTCCCTACAGTTTTCCGGGTCTTCTTGTTTCCACACGAAGGTCGGATCATGACCGCTGATCAATTATCTTTCTCTCGATCTGACCCGTCATTGGAGGCATCCGCGGTCCCAATGATTGAAAATCCTCAACCTGGCGTCATCAACGTAGGGGTTAGTTTGTGCCCACCTTTGATGGGTACTTTCGATTACCCACCTCCTCAAGGCGATGTCAAGTTCATATCAGACCACCATAAGGTTGAGATTTTCCAAGTTTCGTCGTTTCGCACGACTTACTTCCAAGATTCGTGGATTCTTCCTTCCTCATCGGCCATGATGGAAGGGACAGAGCATCATGGTATGTCCATGCCCTTGTCCGCGGAAAAAGTAGTGTACTCTTTAGTCTAGCAAGCTTCAGCTGACACCAATCCAACTCTTTCCCAAGAGTTAGATCTGATACCAGAGCCTATTTGGGCTCAGGGTTCTCCCGACGATACCAATTCTTTAGACTTAGTCTTTCCCTCAGAAGAAGAAATCATTGAAGCAATGACTAGTCCGAACAAACCCTGGGACGATATCCATCATAGATCTTACTTCCTCCCAGAGTTAAGCAGAATCAAAGCAGAGGAATTCACCTTGACTATGACTGGAGATAGGTCTTGCCCTATCAATCCCTTGGCTACACATGAGGTTTATGCCGAGGGTAATATGGAAACTGTTGCTGAAACTATACCAATTAATATCTCTAGAACCCCTAGTGTTGTGGAGAATGTTTTCTTCGGAGCTGACTGTTCCCCCGAAGAAATTCAAATCTACACAAACTTATTCAAAGAATTCTGCGACGTTTTTTCCTGGTCTTATGAGAAAATGCTAGGAATTGATCCAAAAATTGTCGAACATGAAATCACAACTTATCCTGATGCCAAGCCAGTTTGGTAGAAGCTTCGTCCAGTTAATCCAATGAAAGAAGTGGCTATTAAGGTTGAAGTCGAGAAACTGCTCAAAACAGGTTTTATCTATCCTTTCCATTTGACCCAATGGGTTTCAAATCCTATGTCGGTCAACCAGAAACAGGGCACGATTCGTGTATGTACAGATTTTCATGATCTGAATAAAGCCTATCCAAAAGATAATTTTCCCACACCATTCATCGACCATATAGTCGATGAATGCGCTGGTTGCGAGGCTTTTTCTTTCATGGACAGTTTTTTGGGATATAACCAGATACAGATCAAACCCGAAGACCAGCACAAAACATCTTTCATTTGTCCATGGGGTACGTTTTCTTATCATAAGATGCCTTTTGGTCTCAAAAATGTTGGAGCTACCTTCCAGCAGGCCATGTCTTTTTCTTTCCATGATCTCAAGCATATATTTGAAGCCTATTTAGATGATTTAGCATCATGATCTCGGAAGAGAACGGATCATCCCACACACCTTCGACTTATTTTTGAGAGATGTCGCTAATTTTGGATTCGCTTAAATCCTAACAAATGCAGCTTTTGCGTAACGTTAGGTCGATTTCTAGGTTTCATAGTCTCAAAAACAGGGATCATGGTCTATCCTCTCAAAGTGGAGGCAATACTTCAGTTGCCTCCCCCGCGTACGATCCTCCAACTTCAAAGTTTATACGGAAAAGCAAATTTTTTGAGGCGTTTCATAGCCAACTATGTCGAGATAACAAAGGGATTTATGCATTTCCTAAAGAAATACGTCCCTTTTCATTGGGATGAAACCACTCAATGCTCTTTCAACGCATTAAAACATGCCCTCACAACTTCCCCTCTGCTCTGGCCACCTAATTACAACAAAGATTTCTTATTATACTTGGTTGCAGCAGAGTCGACTATCGGTATGGTCCTAGTTTAGGAGGATGATTCCCTTTCAGAATATGTGATTTATTACCTAAGTCGAGGCCTGGTTGGACTGGAACTCAATTATTCCCATATTGAAAAACTAGCGTTGGCAGTCGTTCATGATGTTCAACGGTTCTGTCATTATATTTTGTTTCGCAAGACCACCGTCATTGCCATTGTGAATCCATTTCAATACATATTAACACGACGCATCATTGGTGGGAAGATCAGTAGATGGATAGTGGTCCTCCAAAAATTTGACTTAGATTTTGTTTTGACGAAATCCAAAAAGTCACTGGTCTTTGCGGAGCTCATCTCGGAACTTCCAGTTGAACCTGGTGATGTTGTGCCCGAAGAGTCATCTATTAGAGGAGACATGTTCTTGATTGCATATTTGGATCCCTGGTATCGAGATATACTTGTCTATCTCCAGACTTTGAAGTGCCCCACCTCTGCTTCTCGAGATGAGCATCGTCGTAAACGCCATCAGGCTAAAAACTACCTCATACTCAATGACACTCTGTATCGCCGAGGTGTATATTTCATCCTTCACAGATGTCTCACTCATGAAGAAGCAGTTATCGTGCTTAACGATTGCCATATTGGAGCATGTGGCAGTCATTTGTCTAGGTTGGCAACAGCCCAAAATATTTTACGCGTCGATTACTTCTGGCCAACGTTAATTAAATATTGTATCGAATTGGTCAAGAAGTGCCACCCATGTCAGATCTTCTCTTGGAAGATGAGGGCACATCCCACTCCTATGTTTCCTGTCATCATAGTTGGTCCCTTCACTAAGTGGGGAATTGATTACACCACATCCAACCCTCCTTCAACAAGGGGGCACTGTTATATCATTGTAGTCATAGACTACTTCACGAAGTGGGTCGAAGCTATGCCAACGTTCAGAGATGATGGAGAGACTGCAGCTCTCTTTTTGTTCAACTAGATAATTGCAAGGTTTGACATCCCGAGAGAGATTGTCACTAACCATGGAAGTCACTTTCAAAACCAAATGATGACTGAATTAACATCAAATCTTGGGTTGCGGCAAGAACATTCGTCACCCTACTACCCCTAAGAGAATGGTCAGGTGGAAGCTGTAAACAAATCTCTTAAGACCATACTACAGCGAACAATTAATTTGGCCAAGTCAAATTGGCATTTGATGTTATACTCGGCATTATGGGCTTACCGAACATCGGTCAAAACTGCAACTGATTTCTCACCTTTTCAACTCATTTACGAGATGGAAGCAGTCTTGCCTATAGAATGTCAGATCCTGTCCCTAAAGTTGGTAGTACAGTTATTGCCAGACACTTCTCCACTTGAAGAGCGGTTATTACACCTTGAGCAGCGTCGTGATGCAGCCCTGGCCAACGAGGCTCACAAACAAAAATTCAAGTGTCAGTATGATCGGTTCGTTCATCCTTAGATTTTCTCTGAAGCCGACCTTGTCCTAGTCTATGACCAGGATAAGGACCCCCTGGGGGCAGGCAAATTCAAACCCATGTGGTTCGGACCTTTCTTCATAAAAGAGGTTCTAAAAAAGGGCGCTTATCATCTGGTAGACTTTGAGGGAAATGCTTTGGCGGAGACGAGAAATGGGCTCTACCTCAAGAAGTATTACTCGTAGGTAGGTCACCTTGGGTAACCTTTTGTAACATATGTATAGTTCCTGTACATTTTGCATATTTTAGTTTTTACCACCTTTTCAGTTTATGGACATGTTGTGTTGATATCATCTTTTTCACTATGGCAGATGTCAAGTGAATCAGAGGTGTTCATTAGGTTTGCGGACGGCGCCAACCGACACACTCGGAGGCTTGCTTCTGCTACTTGGGTAATCTACACACCTCAAGGCTAGTTGTTATCTTCAGGGGTTATCTTTTTAGGTGACACCACGAACAATGTTGTTGAATACAGTGCATTTGTAGAATTGATGCGTGACACTTTGTCACATAGTATTTCTCACCTCCGGGTATATTTAGATGCCCAGTTGGTTGTGTCTCCATTAAATGGAGTTTACTGCGTTTATGATCCTACTCTATACTGACGTATCCTTAGGGTACGTCTCTTAGAAAAAAACTTTGATTATATTACATATATCCATGTTACTAGGAGATTGAATCAAGTTACAGACACCCTAGCTAATCATGTTTTAGATTGGCATATTGCACACATGTAAAAAAAAATTACACACACACATGTAAATACATTTGTAAAATAGATGTATTCAATAAACTCATAAAAAGACACAAAAATCCGTATATAATATCAAAAACACCAGAGTACATAGGTGGGCGCAAGCACCTCAAAAATACAATCAATGACGAGTCATAGGGATCATGCCCTCAAACAATATACAAGTAGTGCCCTCGGCACATGAAAAGTCCAGACTAACTAAGGAGGGAGCCTATGGGCCCTGTTGTAATGATCAACAACGTTGGCTAAATGCTGAAAAAGTCGGACCCACATCCGTGGTGCCCCCACTACATGAGGCTACATAGATGGTGGCAGATCCTCAATCTCTACCATAGGGACGGTGCGAGTAAGCAAGGTGAAGTTTCACTCTACCCGTCTAAGAACTCTCTCAGCCTCCCTGGCTGGAAGCTCTCCTGCCACTGCTGGCCCCCCAGCGGCGACTGCTATGGACTCTGGCGGTTCCTAGCATAATTCGTCGGTCGCACTGGCCCCACATCTGCACATGATAGACACATATATGTTAGATACTCTGGTATAAAAAAAAATGATATATATAAAAACAACAAAAAAGAAGAAAGAATAAAAATAAAAAATAAAAAAACTTACCCATCTCTCCTAGCTCCTCGTCGGGAGGTACAGGTATCTCAGGTTCTCTCGAGAAGTCAATCCCAGCATAAGGGTAATCCTCTATGACTGGGATCTGCCGCGACAACCAAGCAAAAAAGTCATCATCAAAGGACTCATTGGTCCTTCCCCCCCCCCTGTCGTGGCAGCAACACCGCCCATCTACATATCGCAGGAAGAGAGGCCTGATGTCCTCGTACCACCTCTCAAGGGCTGAAACTAGGCACTCTTTCAAAGAAGAAAGAGCAAAGAATCGTTCCAAACCCAAAGTTTCTCTGATTCCGCAATCGGCAGTCTGTTAGTTGTCTCTTCATACACTCCAACAATGTGGTACTCAAATAAAAAATATGTGCATTTAAGCACTAAACGACATGGGGCACCTGATGCAAAGTCGCAGACCCAGTAATCCGCCCGATGAGCAACACGATCGCCTGCAGTGCTAAGTCTATGATATTACTTATTGGCACCTGCGAGCTCGTCTGGTCTGTACCCGCCTCACAGTGGAGTCCAATCAACTCCGATATATTGTGAGGCCCAGGGGAAAACGTACGGAAATTGATTGGTTCCCCTCTCCTCGAGAGGCCAGTCGAAAAATATACATCCTTGGTTGTTGGCACCAACGAATGCCCCTCTAACATAAAGGCCTCTGCATCGGGATGCCAGTAATCAACTAAGGCATTTAGTAGCCTAGGTTGTGATCACATAAAAGGACATAGAAAAAACTTCAACAATCCACATTGCATTAACATAGCAACAACATTAGGGTCTTCCCCAACCAATGCACTAATTTTCTCATGCTCTCTTTCTCTCCAGTGCACATACATCCTGCACATGGGCAAAGTTTAAGAGGGTCAATCCTTGCTTTGTTAACTTTTTTACATTAAGAGGAGGGTCCACGCGGGCTGTTTTGGTGACAATAGCATGTACATGCAGTCTGCCATATGACAGGGCGAGTGTACATGCTAGTTGTCATAAGACAGCCCGCGTGGACTTAGGGCTAACTTTTTAAAGGTCGACACCCCCCCAACAAATGAAATGAAATGCATAAATAAAGAATGAATTTACAAGGTGAGGTAGTTTATACTTACTTGGTCCAAACGGATGGTTGTTTCGTCCACCGAGACTCCTAGAATCAATTCTTTTCACAAAGGGGTAGTTTTGGCTTTTAGTCAATTTATGAACTCACAATGGTGATAATGAGCTGCTAGCTTCTATTTATAGAGGTTTTGGCCTCCTTTTGTCAATGTTCGGACCCTTTTGTCGTTTTTTTTAAACTAAAAATCATTTAAGATGGTTCAGGAGTCTTCGTTGGATTGTCACGGGAAGTATTACTTTGGGTATTTGGAATTTTTTTTGAAATTTGGGATGTTTTAACGATCTTTTGGTAAAAGTCATTTTTTCCAACTCGTTGCATTTAAGTCAGGATTCCACCTCCACTTTTTGCATCTCGTTTTCTTTTTCTCTTTGCCATAGAATCTATCCCACCGAGTTGTGACACAGAACCATTATTGTTGCTTTAAAAGTGTCGTAATTTAGTGGTAGAGCCTACCATAACATGGATGCCCTAGGTAGATCCTGGTTGCATTATGGTGTCCATGTTGTCCTTAACAATTATAGGCTTGGGAGTCTCATTTAGTTCTTCCTGACTGCAAGTTTGAGCCTCATTTGCATGATTCCTTATCACTCTTGACCTCACCCTCGGGACTCCCAAAACATAACGAGTCTTCTTTTAAGCCCTTTTCAGACCCTCTAAACATGAAAAGATTGCCGAGCGATCTTGTGGCCTTTCATGCTCATTAAACTGAAATTTGAAGCCACGTCTATCCGGCGGTAGTTTACCCCTTTTTCGGTATGGACGGTCAACTGTACGAACAAAGGTATACTCTAGAGGCCTCGTATCTCTAGAAAAGTATTCTCAGGTATAATGTTAACCCTTTTTGGGGCTTGAGAGACTAAATTTATGAAAAAGGAACCCCCATGGAGTCCATAGTTAAGCTCTTTTCAGACTCCCTAAAATTGAAAAGATTGTCGAGTGACCTTATTCTTTCACACTCGTTAAAATGGTCCAGAAATGGTCCAGAAGAACATTCCTGAAGGAGTCCATAGTTAAGCTTTTTTTAGACTCCTTAAAAATGAAAAAAATGTCGAGTGATCTTGTCTTTGTCACACTCATTAAAATGGTTTTGAATAGACGTCTTTTTAGTGCTAATTTACCCCTTTTTCGAACCGACTAGACTATCTTCGAAAAAGGTACCACAGTGGAGTCTCCTTTTACGATTTTTCAGACTCTTTAAACATGAAAAATGACCGAGCTTACCTTCTCTGCGCTCGTTAAACTTACATCGAAGGACGTTACCATTGTGTGTCTTATTAATCGCATTTGTGTACCCGCGTCTTTGGCCTAATGCCAACTCCATGTTGCTCTCAACCGAACCATCTGAAGCATGCCTTATACGCAAGCCCTGTAGCACTTTGCCTTTGCGTCTTGACACCTTTGGCCCCAGGAGGGATTTTTTCCAAGTGTCTTTGCTTTGAACATTAGTCGTGTCCTCACGCCTCGAACTCGTATGTTTGTGATACTCATTCTCCCTTTGTAACATAGCATTCTTTTATTCTTTTTCCACAATTATTGAAAAAATACAAAAAAATCAAATATACCCCAAAAAGAGGAAGGGAAAAGTATTTTCTTTATATTGGCAGCACAATGAGTCACCCTTGGATAAAGCACATCCTGTCATTTGTTTGTCAAGACCTGGGATTTATATGACCTTAGGAAGTTGTTCTCGCTACATTGAGTTGTGTCCTCATCCGTTTGGTTATTCTTCCAAACATATGGAGAGTTTGTGTTGCCTCCTGCATCGTGAAGTTATGTTAATGCCATGCCGCCTGAGTCTCATCATTTGTCATGCTATTGTCTAAGGGAAGTTTTTACCAAGCCCGAGTCGTCCCCTCTGCAGTTTGTCTCTTGTCCTCATGCCCGACCATCCCGAAGGTCCAATCAAGTCTTTGTTTGAAATCAATGAAGCCTTCAGTCTGATCATCAAGATCCTCTAGTTCATGTTTGACGAGCCATTGAAGACCTCTGGGTAGTGAAGTCATACACTCATGTTCCACTCCTACCCGAGTTTTGAAGATTTTGAAGTTGTTGCTCGAGCTCTGAAGACCTCGACTCCACCCATCAGGCCTTATCAGCTTCTAGAAGATGGATACTCTACATGTATATAATTTTTTGATTTCGAGATGTATCTCCGTTGTGTATTACTCGCGGCTACACTTTATATAGTTATATGACATGGATCTACAGTGTATTTGATTGGTAGCCATGGTTTCATTTTATCCCGAGCATGGGTATGCCCACCTCAGTGAGACAATTGTTATTTTGCAAATGGCACCTCCCAATTTCTGGTCCCTGGGCTCACTTGTTTGGAACGTTGGTGAAGATTGATAATGTATTTTGGCCATCAGATGCTCTTCTGACCTCACACATTAGGGGGCATCTTTTATAACCCTAATTTGCACCATACATGCTTACCTGGCATCAGGCCATCTCAGATTCCTTCTTTGCCAAAACACTACTAAATAACTCTTCTTAAAAATCCTCTTTATAAAGGACCATGCGCCTTGCTGCATTACTGCACGCATGTACACGCTAGCTGACCCAAGATAGCCCTCATGTACCTACAAAATCAAGAAAAAAGGAAAGTTGATGACAGAACACACAGCTTTGGGTAAGTTAACTAAACCTTTCATCCATGCATGGCTGATCATTTGACCAAATACCTAGCTCCTTCCAACCTATAAAAGAAGGTGTAGGGGTCCCATTTGAAAGGAGGAAAATCATAGTAAAGAAACTATACCCGATTGAGCATTCCCTTTGTCCCAACCTTTATCCATCCTTGTGTAAAGAGAAGTATAGAGCAAAGTAGTTGGAAGATAGTGAAAGAAGAGCCCAGGACCAGGATCGAGGAGCAGTGGCCGAATTTATCATTGTAAGGTATCATTGTGAAGTTAATAAAAGAATTGTTTTTCCCGTCCCGCCATATGAGATTGTCATTTATTTGAATATTGATTGTATTAATGATTAAATCTCTAACCCATTAGTTTATAGATCAAATGCATGTGGAGTTCTTTGTTTATATTTTGTGAATGCAGGTCATCATTTGGAGGAGAGTTGTAGTCAAAGAACAACCAAGCGTGAAAAGGGATTGACATCAAACATGGAAAATAAGGTATGATAACTTGATATTTTGAACCTTGTATTTGCATATGAATAATGGGGGTTTAGGCATGGGATGATGGTAAGAAGTAAGAATCTTTAGGTCATTTCTGCATGCATGATAAAAACCCTTAGTGCTAGTCTGTAGGAGGGATTCCCACCCACAACATCAGCAAAGTATTTGATCAGTTCCCAAACCTCTAACTGGTAATTCTTAAAATGAATTGAAAAACAATGAATGGTGTTCCTTACTTGTTTTATGATAATTTCAAAATCACCAAATACCTTGATTTTCTCAGCTTTAAAATCTACTTCCTTTCTTAGTCCTTGCAGTATAGCTTCATATTCAATAGTATTATTGGTGCATGGGAATTCTAGTCTACATGAAATTAGTGTCTTTATTCCTTTTGGATATTTCAATATGCAACAGCCACCTGCACTTGCTAAGGATTTGGATCCGTCAAAAAGTATTATCCACATGCTAGGATCCCCTTTCTTTGTTACCACATTTGATTTTAAGTTTTCATATTTTTTTGTTTTAGTGGGGTTAGTAGAGTTAACAAGCATTTACAATCTATCCTTAGAAACTATGTTAGGTTGTACATAAGAGGAATTGTTAGTTTGATCTATTATAATGCAGTTGGGATTGACAATTTGGGTGCAATGAAGGATTCCAGATTGTGTGTTAGATTTTGTAATAGATGATGTTTCAACTGTAAAATTCCAAAAAAATGTCTCATATGAATAATTACCCAAAATTGAGTTGTTAAACATCATTGGTTCATTTGGGTCATTCAATTCAGTAACAACATGTTTCATGTACCTTTCCCTGTCAATCCTAATCTAATTAATTTTACCATTATAAGGGAGCCATAAATGAGACAAATCAGTAGCAAAGTAACCATTCAACATAGATGACCAATCCTGACTTAAAATCATTCCATATTTGTCAAGTATGTCTACTACTATTATATCAATAGTTTGATGAACTTTTGGATTGGCAGAAATCTTGATCAAGACATTTTTTAATTCCACAATAAATTTACATCTAGTTTTGTCTAACTAAATAATCTAAATGTCAGATGGTTCAGGTTTGACATTAAGATTATCATAGATCTTGAGGGGAATGACATTAGATGAGGATCCTGAGTCTACCATACAGTTATGAACATTCCTATTAAATATTTCAAAAGTAATGAGGAAAGGCGGGGTGGTATATCTAGACCCCTATCTAGTTAGGGATGCATTTGTCGTTGTTTGACTCTTAGATGGAGTGTTATTGTTAGAAGAACTTTCCTTTGTTGTTCCCTTCTTTGTCCCAACATTATTTTCTTTTGTGAAAGTGGAAGTTTTCTCTTGCAGAGTTTTAATAAAATATTCTTGAATTTGTGGAATCTTCATAAGCTCAAATAGAGAAATGTTGGCTTTAGTCTTCTTCATATCCTCTAGGAAATTATATTCCAACCTAGTTAGGGGTATGAATGAAGCACTAGGTTTTGGTATTTGATCACTCATTTTAGGGTTGGAAGATGTGGTTTTGGAGGGGTTGGCAATAGTGTTAGTTGAATAAGATGATTTTTTGGTAATGGCCGTGGTGGGAGAAGTAGGATTAGCAGTAATGGGACCGTCATTAGAAGCCTTCTTGTTGGCACTCTTAGTAGTAACATTTTTTTGTGACATGTGTACCTCTTCTACTTCTTCTTTATATCCACCATAAGAAATATCCAAGAATGAATTTATTTTTTTCTCTTTAGGCTCTTGAGATTCCTGAGGTTGTTCTTTTAGTTCCTGACTTTCTTCTCCTTCTTCATCTACTTCAATCATATTATTTGTTTCCCAGGTTTGGAGAGCCTAGACAATATCTTCCATGTTAATGCCTTCCATCTGAGAAAGGGTGGTTTTGTTGGTTGGTGGAGTGATTTTATATTTCTTGGGAGGGGACCTAAAGAATGTTTTTTGGCTAGAGGATCCTTCTTCACCACCTTTCTTCAAGTCTATTAGATCGTTGTATAATTTCTTAATGATCCTCTGAAGAGATTCCATATCCATTGAATCAGAAGGCCTTTTATATTCATTTGGTTTGGACAAAGAATATTTACCCTTACCTTTTTCTTTAGAGGGCTCGGAGTTAGAAATCCCTTTCAACCTCATCATATTCTTTTCAAATTTAAGGGCCTCTTGGAAAGCGTCTTCTAGAGTGCCTCAGAGATTTTTACAAACATGACCATGGACATAGGTAAACTAGAGGTGTATAATTAAAAAAATACATCTTTAGCCAATTTAGAGGCACGTGGGATTCATTTCAACAGATTAAGGAAACGTTGATTGTAATCAATCACCAATTATTTTGAATCCATCTTGACTCTCGAGAGTTCTAGAACCTGGGTGGATGGTGTCTTATTTTCCCCAAACATCCTGAGAATTTTTTTTTCGAAGGTTCTCCAATTGGTAATGGAGGCTTCTTCTAGAGAGAAGTATCAGGTTGAATATTTCTCTTCAAATGTAAGGGGAAACAAATGAAAAATGGCGTCTTCATGTCAGATGTTTTGTAATCTAATAGCTAACTGGAATTTCTTCACGTGATTTTTGGCTGAATATTTTTTGTCAGTATCAAATTTCAGTAGGAATTTCTCAGGGTTTCTAGGCATTTCACATTCAATCCTCGGTACACTGACTTCATCATTAAACAAGAATGGCTGGTAGGGAGGTAGGATTTGTTTCACATTTTCCCCAACCATGTTTGGGGGTTGCTATATGATAATCTGATGTCGGTTATTTTCGGGTTCTCTCTCAGACTCATATCTTTCCTCGAAGTTTTCTTCCGTCTCATTTCTTGGATTGTAAGGTGGTGATTCGAGAGGGGAAGGTGGTCTACCCTTCTCCACTAGATAACAAATAGTATTCAAGGTCAAAGGAGGAATTCTAAAAATTAGACACATCTTCTGGTACGTGATATTCAAGGGTTCCAAATGAAGGGTTTCCTTGATAGGAATCTAGGTTGGTGAAGAAGGAATATGTATTTCATAAGTCTTCTTGATTTCTAGGCATAGAGTAGTCTAAGGGAAGCTTCTCGGTCTTCCTTCTCAGTTGTCTGGTGAGGGCACGATTGGTACATTCAGTTGAGGGTCTAACTATGGCATCAATCTCCGATATGGTTAGGAAACGAGGTTGTGGAGAAGAAAAGTTAGGTTCAAGATTAGTGGAAGTGCGGTGAGTGTTGACCTGCACTGGTGTGTTCACAACGTACTTCGAAGGAAGGAAAGTGTGCTCAGAGAGAATTCAACGAGAATCACTTGACAAGGAAATGTTTACTTGTGGAACAAAACGAGAGGGGTTTGAGTTTCTATTTGTAGCCATTCAGTTATGTGGCTCTCCTTCTAGCGCCATTTCTATTGATGGGAAAAAATGACCCATTCAATCGGATGTAGAAAAAATCTCGATGGAAGGTCCCAATTAGACCCACACTTGTTTGGGATAGTGTTTCCGACCAAATTTCATCCTAGTTACCAATCTAAATAATATTTAACTAAATATGAACCTAAGAACCATGTTGGAATTACTTCACACACACCAAGGATTTCTTTTTCCTAAGGTTTTTCCTCGTTTATTATTCATAATTATTCATTATCCAGTCTCATATATTTTAGGGGAGAATATTCCACCTGGAGAATATTCTCTTTCAGTTGACACTTCAGTTTGACTAGTTGAGTTGAGTTTAGATGTTGCATTGGTTTTATCACCATGAAACATTGGGATCATCACCATGCTAATTCAAACTTTCCTTAGGATAATCACCAAACTGGCGCATTAGCCTTGATTCCCTGAGTTAACTCCTCACTACTCTCTGTTCAGTCAGTTAACTGAAGACTAGTTGACTAGTTAACTCAACTAGGTGGCAGTTCACTCCCATAACTGCCTGAGAGACTAGACTAGGTGGCATTTCACTCCCGTAATTGCTGGTGTGTGTCTAGATCACTCTACACCACCACTATGGCACATTGGTTCACCTCCATTGTGCACTCATTGAGCTATACAGAGTATATCATGTGTAAATTATTCATTATTCATAATGGTTAATGATAATTCTTTAATTCTTTCTCTCCTTCTTCTTCTTTCTCCAATTATCTCTGCAAATGTGTGTATTATCGTTTAGCTAGATATATTTTGTGCAGTTTCAACACATTTACATGGTATCAGAGTTGACAGACTGCTAAGAAAAAGCTACACCAAATTTTTTTGCAAGTACAAAAGATTGAAGACATCAGAAAGATGGATTTCCAAAAAGAATTCATTCTTACACCTTACAACTATTTTGCATGGAAGGAAAAAAAAGCCATACATGTTCGAACTAGAGGGTTGTATAGGTTAACATTGAATACAGATATAGAACCAACATCAGCCATATAAAAATCCAAGTATTTAAATTGCATGGATGAGGCACTCGGAACAATTTGCAGTCTTATTTCTCCCGATCTTCGTTTTCATCTATCTTCCTGTAAGACTCCCAATGAAGCCTGGACCACCTTGGAAGGGCTCTTTGGAAAACAGGATGAGATGAGGGGACACATGCTAGAGGTGGAGCTGCTCACATTGCATCCAAAAATCTTTGAGAATATCCAAGATTTCTTTACAAAATTCAAGGATTTACTGTCACAACTCAAAGCTTGTGGGGTTGATAAATCGAAGGAGGAGAAACAAATGGTTCTCACCATTCTCTCCAAGATTGGTCTTGAATTCCATGTATTCATATCCACATTCCATACTGTTAGATTCACCTCTAGAGCCAATTGGAAGATGCCTTCTCTTGAGGACTTTATCGAATCCCTGACACAAGAGAAAACCAAGCTCATCAACATGGGCACAATCAAAGGCCCAAGGGTGCATGCACTCACTGTGCATGATGGCAGCCACAAATATCATAAATCTAAAGATAAAGATAAATTAAAATCTCATGCACATCTGAAGAAGGAAGGGTACACAAAACCCTTCACTGATGCCTCCGGATCCAAAGGAGAAAAGGGAAGAAAATGAGAGAAATGCACGTATTGTCACAAAGGATTTCATTCGGAATATGCATGCATGCAAAAAAAAATAGATCTGATGTCTCAAATACTTCAATAAAACAACCTTAGATATCGCATCCTCGAGGGTGCCAAGAAGAAGAAGCCAGAATATCCGAATTCCAAGAAAGGCAATTCTAGCCATGCCTTGATTTCCATCAACTCCTCTCCCGATGCTTGGATCATTGATTCAGGAGCATCACATCACATGGCTACCTCAAAAGAAGTATAATATTATTTGGATGCATGCAAAGGTCCTCCTATTCTGATGGGGGACAACTCTTCTGTCAAAGTCACCGACAAATGAAGGATTGAACTTACCAATGAAAGCTTTGAGAATGTGTTGCATGTTCACAAGATTTTTGTCAACCTTCTCTCCATATATCAGATGACGAATTCCAGCACTGGAAAGAAATTCATATTCACACCAAATTTCATGGACATCTACGACATGCAAACCAACTCCGAGGTTTCTACCGGTGAGGTAAATCATCAGTCTAGATTGTATACATTTTCTGAATTCATTGAACCTGATTCTACTTTACTGCTTACTCATGCTGATGAAAGTAGTAGGATATGGCATGAAAGGTTTGGACATTTTAATTTCAGATACATGCAACAGATTAGCAAGCACAAATTAGTTGATGGTCTACCAGACATCCATTTCTCCAAGGGAGTATGTGAGGGATGTGTTCTTGGAAAACACCCTCAGGATAAATTCGACAAAGGAAAGTCTCAACGAGCTTCTGCACCTTTAGATATGATCCACAGTGACCTTATGAGTCCTTTTCCAAATCCATCCATCAACAAATCAAGGTTTGTTCTCATTTTTGTTGATGATTTCTCACGTTTTACATGGATCTACTTTCTCAGGAAAAAATCTGAGGTCTTTCAACACCTCAAAGATTTCAAAGCCCTGGTTGAGACACAGTCCAAAAAGAAGATCAAAGTTCTCCGAATTGATAATGGGGGAGAGTATGTAAATCATGAGATCCATAATATTTTCCATGAGGCAGGGATTTAGTTCCAGCACACAGTTCCCTATACTCCATATCAAAATGAAGTTGTTGAGAAGAAAAACTGATCTCTAAAGGAGATGGCATCTTGCATGTTGCATGCAAAGTCACTACCACAGAGACTATGGGCCGAAACACTTAATTGTGAAACATACTTCCAAAACAAATCTCCCCGTAGATCTGTCAAGGATAAGACCCCCTATGAGGCTTGGAGCGACCTCAAACCGGAAGTGACCCACTTTCACATTTTCGTTTCACATGCATGGGCCCATATTCACTCTGAAAAGAGGAAGGCACTTGATCCACAGAGCACTGAGTGCATTTTTGTTGGATACCCTGACGGTGTGAAGGGATATCGGCTTATTGATCTTTCCTCGAACTGACCCATCATTGAGTGTAGTGTCCAATTTGAGGAAAGTGTCTCGCATGTACCTCAGTAGCCGCATGTAGACACCTTCACTCTTCCACCTGTCTGAGATGATGAGCATGCACATGTTAGCTCTTCTTCAGACGAGATTTATGATTCATAGGACTCAGATGATTCAGATTAAGATTCAGAGTCAATACAGTCGGATGCAGAGTCAGAGCATCCAGATGCAGTTGTAGAGCCAGAGCAGAGGCCAAAGTGGGCACAAACTACTCTTCAGGATGCAGGGTATCTCATTGGTGATCCAGCCGATACTAGGAGGACAAAATAACAGAGATACAATAAAACTGGTTTTCTATTCAATAAGGAAATAAGTTGAAACTATAAAATGCAGCGGAAACAAGCTTGTTGGAATGGTGGCAGCTTATCTCTGAGAAGAGATGTGATGGTTGCGCTCATTCGCAAGAAGATGATTACAATGAGGCTCTGAAATCCTTTTTACAATAAAAAGGAATTCCAAAAACCCTATACATCCAAAATCCTAACCCTAGGATATGAAGCGCCAAAAGCCATATGGGCCCCGTCTGGGTAAGTTAGTACATCAACTTCCCGGGGTCGTAACTTTTGCATATGATCTATGTTTTAGGCGTATGATAGCTCGTTGGAAAGGTATCATTGAGGAGATTCATTTTGGGGCTCAATCATGCCTTTAAATATGTTTGAGAAGTTCGATCCCGAAAAAACTTCATTTAGGCCCTCAAAATGGCCTCAGAAGTTAAAACTACTAAAAATAGTAAATTGCCAAAATTGCTAGAAAACTATTTTGAGCCGGTTGGAAAAGGTGGGTGGCCACCAATATCCACCTGGATCAATTCTCCCTCCTTAGGAAGCAATTTTATCCATTGCGTTGAGTTCCCCCATCAGATGAGGAAATTTTTGTTGAATTTGGCCCCAGGTGAGCCACTTGCCTTGGTGCAGGAGCTACCCTGCTTTGACGACTCGATAAAGTTGGATCCTTTGTTGTGGAGTGCTCTTGATATGTGTGTCCACAATCTGATCATTGGATTCTTGTTGTATGCAGTCGAGGTTGATCTTTGTTGGTGTCAGTTGTTCTTCTACGTCTGAGGTGTCCAATAATGGTGGGAAGTAAGGGCGAAGGAGATCCACATTGAACACTAGGTGCAGGCCAAGGAAAGGAGGAATGTTGAGCTTAAAAGAATTATCCCCCACAACCTTGGTGATGGTGTATGACCCATAATGGAGTGGGAAAATCTTCCGATGGGGTCCTATAAGGCGTTCTTTCTACAAGTGCAACCAAACTTTGTCAACCACCTGAAACTTATGTGGAACCCGATGTTGATCATGGCGCTGCTTGTACTTGTCATTGGACTTCTGTAGGATATCCTAAACCTATTGGCAGATGTGCTAGATCTGCTCAATGAACTGGGTGGCTTTGTCAGCTTCAGTTGGAGCAGGTGATGAGTCAGTCGAGGTGACCGCAAGGGGAAGTGCAACATCTATGGGATCCAATGGATGGAATCCCAACCCCACCTGAAAGGGGTTGTGGTCGGTTGAGCTATGCAGGGATCGGTTGTAGTTATGTTGGACATAGGGAAGGCTCTCATCCCATGTGTGAGGGTGCTTTTAATTATACATACAAAGGATATGCACAATCATTCGATTTACGACCTCAATTTGGCCATCTGTCTTGGGGCGGACGGCCGTGGATTTGGTGAGCTTGGTGTCCAGTAGTGATTAGACGCTCGACCAGAATGTGATGAGAAATCGACTGTCCCAATCTGAGAAAATGGTTTGTGGGATTCCAAAATGTACCCAAACTCGTTCAAAGAAGAGCTTGGCAGTGGCATCTACTATGATGTTCTTCTTGCATGCAACCATAATCGCCATCTTAGAAAAGCGATCAACAACCACAAAAACACAGTCATTTCCCCACTTGGTGGATGGGAGTCCCGACATGTAGTCCATTGAGATGGATTCCCATGGCCTGTCAGGAGTAGGAAGAGGGGTGTACAGGCCCTGTTTCTTAGTGGTCGGTTTGGCAATAGCGTAAGCAGTGCAGGACCTGATATACTTGTTGACCTCCTGTCAAAGTTTCGGCCAGTAGAAATGTTTTTGTAGCATCGCCACTCTCTTTTCGATGCTGAAGTGTCCTGCCACCCGACCGTAGTGGGATTCCCAGATCAGCTTCGCTCGCTCACTTGATGGAACACAGATATGGCCCAAATGACACAACAACCCATCCTAAATATGGAAATTATCGACAACTACGTTAGCACCCAACATTTGGTAGGTGGTGGCGAAGTTCAGGTCTGTCTCATAGAGTTGGAGCCATCCAGATGTCTCATGGCCGCAAGAGTCTAGCACCGTGGTGAGTGCCATGACTGGCGGTCTACTGAGGCAATCAAGGACGCGATTGGTGCTTCCTGTTTTATACTTGATGTTGAGGTGGAATTGTTGCAAGTATGTGGACCACTTTTTATGGTGATCACTCTGCAATTTTCCTTGTGTCTGCATGAACTGTAGTGGCTTATGATCAGTGTGGATGACTATCTCCTTCCCAAGAATGTAATGTTTCCACTAGCGACAGGCTTGCATAATGGAGTACATTTCTTTTTCATAAGTAGGGTACTTATGCACAACATCTAATAGTGTCTCACTATGATAGGCCACGGGGTGGTCGTTCTGAGTGAGAACGATGCCCACCGCATATTCTGGAGCATCTGTCTCGATCTCAAAGGGTTGTTGCAGGTCTAGTAGTGAAAGTATTGGGGCTGAGCACAAGCGTTGCTTCAAATCATCGAACGCTTGTTGTTGGGACCGGCCCCACGCAAATTTCACCCTACCACCACCCCTTGTTATTTGGTTGAGGGCCCATGTAATATGGGAGAATCCCAACACGAACCTGCGGTAGAAATTGGCAAGGCCCAATAAGCTCCGAAGTTCAGTGACTGTGGTTGGGGCTGGCCAGTCACGAATGAATTGGATCTTGGCTAGATCCACATGTAAGCCATGTTGATCAATGATGTAGCCTAGGTAATTGACCCTGTCCATGCCGAAGGATCATTTTTCCAAGTTGGCATATAGCTTGTGCTGCTGCAGGGTGTGCAGAACCTGTTGAATATGCTACAAGTGTTCGGCCCAAGTCTTGTTGTAAATGATAATGTCATCCAGATACACCACTACAAAAGTATTGGTGAATGGTCACAGGATATCTTACATCATCCTCATGAAAGTGGCTAGAGAATTTGTCAAACCAAAGGGCATGACCAACCATTCAAAAAGGCCTTCCTTTGACTTGAAGGCAGTTTTCCATACATCTGTCTGTTCTATCGGGACCTGGTGGTAGCCCGACTTCATATCAATATTACTGAAGTATTTGGCCCTCGTGAGTTGATCAAGGAGGTCATCGATTCGGGGAATCGGGTACCGATTTCTGATGTGATTTTATTCAGAGACCGATAATCAATACAGAGTCTCCAGGTTCCATCTATCTTTTGTACCAACACGATTGGGCTCCCGCAAGGTGATGATCTAGGACAGATGTGCCCCTTGTGGAGCAGTTCTTGGATCTGTCGCTTGATCTCCTCATTTTCTAACAGAGAGCGATGATAGACTGGCCCATTAGGAAGCGGTGCACTGGGGGCCAGATCGATGGGGTGCTTGACCTGACAGTGCAGAGGTACCCCAGTAGGTGAAGAGAAGATATCTGAGTATTCCTCCATGACCTTATCTACTTGCTTCTGCTATGTGGAGAGGTCGGTCGCAGAGACCCTAGATGTGTTTGTGATATTTCTCTTATTCTGAGAGCGAATCATGAAGAAGACAAACTTCCCCATCTGAGAGATGACCTCCCTGCATTGCTTAGCAGAGATCAAGGAAATAGCACTAGGTGGGACTGCCTCAGGTATCCTGTACAATTTCCTGTTCAAAGTAATAATAACACTACAAGGCCTAGACTCATATACAACATGACATTTCCATAAATAAGGTTGGCCCAAAAGAACATCACAAAATTTGAGAGGAGCAACATCACACAATACCTCATCTTTGAAGGGCTTGATGTCGTACGACAGTCGACACTGTTGGCTGACGCGGAGATTGGTTCCTTGGCGGAGCCATCCACTAGTGTAGGGTTGTGAGTGTGGCATTGTCGGCAGGGCCAGCTACTTGACGACCTCTGATGAGATGAATTTCTTCTGGCTACCACTAGAAATGATGAAGTGCAGCAGGGTGCCTCTTACCCACATATGTGAATGGAAGAGGCATTCTACTTCTTCTGGCTCATTTGGTTCACCAGGTTGAAGCTTGGTGGTAGCAATGGTGGCACTGGGTTCCACGTCAATGATCTGTCTTCCCCTTTCTGGTTCTGGCTCAGAGTCAAAACCTGCATCTTATTCAGAAGCTTTCACTTCAGCCACCAACGATTACTTTGAGTGGCAGTCAACAGTGTTATGCCAAGGGCTCTTATGGAAGTCGCACCACTTCCCAGTATCTTTCTTTGTCTTTCCGATGTCCTTCCTTCTTTTCTTGCGTCTTGGACTAGTTTTCCTGATACTATCCATGTTTTCTCTGTCCTTTGTTCTGTGGGTTGGGGCAGCCCTTTCCTGGCTTTTGTTGTGAGGGGTTCCCAGGCCCAAATTTCCGCATCTTTTGTTTGATCTTCTGCTCGATTTTGACAACATATCGGTAGGCCTCGCTCAAGGATGAGATGTCCAGAAATTCCATTTCGGTCTGGATGTATCTATGCAGAGTGCCACAATACTTCAGCACCAAATGTCGCTATGAATCTTTGATACCCAGCTTGGTGCGCAAGATATGGAAGATATTTGTGAAATCTGGCACTGCTTGGTCTCTTTCTTGCCGCAGTGTGGTCCATTTGGTATACAAGTCATCATAACTTCCGATAGGGTAGTATTGTTCCTTAATAGCATCCCCGAAGGATTCCTAGGTGGTCGTGACTGTAACTAATGAGGGTTCCTATGTTTCCTTTTGCTCACAGAAAGTTTCCCACCAATCTTTGACATGGGGAACGGCTTTGAGGAGCACAAAAGTAATATTTTCTCTATTCGAAAAGTTATACATAGAAGCATACCCTTCTAGTAGATTCAACCACTTGTCTACAACATTTGTATCTATCTTACCTTCAAATTTCAAAATATTGAAGTTTATTTGTACCTTGAAGGGGGCGGCCCTTCCGATCGAAGAATATGTGTCTCCTGTTGGTAGCCGCCGAAGGATTTGCACGAAACTATCCATCATCTCATTCCTTTGTTGTGTGAGGGATTCCTCAATCAACAGTTTGAAAGGATCTCATGTCCCATAATATTTTTTTTCTCCTGCCATGAGAGGTCACTTGGGCATGCGAGAGATTTTGTCCTCAAGAGAAACAAGCTCGAGACCCAACTCTTTGTACTCCAACCTCGTTGGGGACATGCATTAAGACGACAAGGAGCAGACCGCTCTGATACCACTTATCCGGATTTTATGAGTAGAAAAAAATGACTATAGATTATTAACATGTGCTTAACACAAAATAATAGAGATACAGTAAAACTGGTTTTCTATTCAATAAGGAAATAAGTTGAAACTGTAAAATGCAGCGGAAACAAGCTTGTTGGAATGGTGGTGGCTTATCTCTGAGAAGAGATGTGACGGATGGACTCATTCGCAAGAAGATGATTACAATGAGGATCTGAAGGCCTTTTTACAATAAACAGGAATGCCAAAAACCCTAGACATCCAAAAACCTAACCCTAGGAGATGAAGCACCAAAAGTCACGTGGGCCCCGTCTGGGTAAGTTAGTACATCAACTTCCCGGGGTCGTAACTTTTTCTTACGATCTTTGTTTTAGGCGTATGATATCCCATTGGAAAGGTATCGGTGAGGAGATTCATTTTGGGGGCTCAAGCATGCCTTCTTATATATTAGAGAAGCTTGATCCTGAAAAACATTCATTTAGGCCCTCAAAATGGCCCCGTAAGTTAAAACTGCTAAAAATAGCAAATTTCCAAAATTGCCAGAAAACTGTTTTGAGCCAGTTGGAAAAGGTGTGTGGTCACCAATATCCACCTGGATTAGAGGAGCCTCTTGTTGCACTCACTGCCACTGAACCATTTCCTTCTAGGCATATTTTCTTGGTTTAGTCTTCAGATCCACAGTCTTATGGCGAGGCTGCTGGAAATCCCTTTTTGGAATCCGCCATGCAGGAGGAGTACAACTCCCTCCTTGAGAAATAGACTTGGTACTTGGTTCCCCTTCCTTCTGAGAAGAAACTTGTTAGATGCAGATGGGTCTACGGGACCAAGAGCGCAGCGGATGGACAGATTAGCAGATACAAAACCAGGCTTGTCGCCAAAGGATTTTAGTAGGTTCATGGTATTGACTATGATGAGACTTTCTCTCCAGTAGCAAAGATGGATTCCATACATTTGGCACTTTCCATTACAGAATCCAAGGGATGGGAAGTCCATTAGATGGACGTGAAGAATCCATTTCTTCATGGTGATCTCTATGAGGATATCTACATGGAGCAGCCCCAGGGATTTATGCAGGACTCATCTTTGGTCTATCGACTGAAGAAGTCACTTTATGGCCTCAAGCAGCCTCCGAGGGCATGGTATGCCAATATGGATTCCTACCTTTCTTCACAGAACTTTGTACATTGTAAATCAGACACGAATGTCTACATGCTCAGGATGGCTAATTCACTTCTACTTTTAGTTATGTATGTCGATGATTTGTTGATCATTAGGTGCTCGACTTCAGTGATTGTTGTAGTCCAGAGGATTCTACATGATAGGTTTTTTATGATGGACATGGGTCCGCTACACTTCTTCCTTGGACTCGAGATCAGTCAGGATGCATCAGGCATCAAACTTTCTCAAGCCAAGTATGCACAAGATCTCCTTGAGAGATTTCACATGACAGACTGTAAGTCTGCTCCGACTCCTTTCCTATCAGGAGTCAAACTTGAGGATGGCGAGGAGACTCCACTGGTTGACAACACACTGTACAGACAACTAGTGGGGAGCTTGTTGTATCTCACACACTCTAGACCAGACCTCTCATATGAAGTTGGAGCAGTTTCCAGGTTCATGCAGAAGTCGCATGAGCTACATTAGAAATATGCAAATCGTATCCTTCAATACGTACAGGGCACCATCACCTTGGGATTCATTATGTAACAGACTCTACATTATATCTCATCAGGTTTACTGATTCCGAATGGGCTGGCGATAGCACTCATCACAAGTCCACATCTGGTTACTCACTCGGTCTTGGTTCCGGGCCTATCTGTTGGTCGAGCAAGAAGAAAGCAGTCATTGCTCTATCTTCAGCCGAGGTAGAGTATAGAGGGGTAGTTAACATAACAATTCAGGCTATGTGGCTACAACATATTCTCACTGAGTTGGGCATTCAGTTTCATTGGTCGACCATCATCTAGTGTGACAACCAGAGCACTCTGAAGTTCTGCAAAGATCCAGTTCAGAGGCAGCGGACGAAGCACATCGAGATCCACATGCACTACATCCAAGACTTAGTACACGAGGGGATCATCGACTTACAGTTCTGTCCTTCAGAAAAACAGATGACAAACATCTTCACCAAGACCTTCACTGAGAAGAAGTTCCATTCTCTGCGAAGTCATCTTGGAGTGAAGCAAACAGTTACCTAGCAACTGTAGTTCTTCTTTTTACATACATTGTACCTTGAGGGGGGGTTTCTCCCATGAGGTTTTCCCTCTTTCCTCACTTTATTTTTCAGTGTATCTTTTGTATTTGGGTACCTAACATGGCCTCGTTGCCATGACCCATTCTTTATTTTCACCATAGTGATGTTCAGGGGGGGTGTTGGAATTACTTCACACACACCTAGGATTTATTTTTCCTAAGGTTTTTCTTTGTTTATTATTCATAATTAGTCATTATCCACTCTCGTATATTTTAGGGGAGAATATTCCACCTGAAGAATATTCTCTTTCAGTTGACACTTCAGTTTGACTAGTTGAGTTGAGTTTAGATGTTGCGTTGGTTTTATCACCATGCAACATTGGGATCATCACCAAACTATCACATTAGCCTTGATTCCCTGAGTTAACTCCTCACTACTCTCTGTTCAGTCAGTTAACTAAAGACTAGTTGACTAGTTAACTTAACTAGGTGGCAGTTCACTCCCGTAACTGCCTGAGAAACTAGACTAGGTGGTAGTTCACTCCCATAACTTCTAGTGTGTGTCCAAATAACTCTAGACCACCACTATGGTGCATTGGTTCACCTCCAGTGCGTACTCATTGAGATATACAAAGTATATCATGTGTAAATTATTCATTATTCATAATGGTTAATGAGAATTCTTTAATTCTTTCTCTCCTTCTTATTTCTCCAATTCTCTCTGCAAATGTGTGTATTATTGTTTATCTAGATCTATTCTGTGCAGGTTCAACACATTTACAAACCAGAGGTTCTCGGATGAATTAAAAATTGAAAATCCTAACTAACTAATTCTAAGCTAATATGAATGATTATGATTCTAAGATGTAGTCTCTATTATATTTTATACTATCCTATCCGGATCTGGAGAAAATTAAAAAGGATGAATACATTGAAATATTTATATTACTTACACAGAAGAAATTCATAATGCAAGTAACATGAATGTTTAACAACATAACCAATTAGAATCAAGTAATTGATTAATTAACTACATCACATCGTCGTTGTACTCACTTTGAAAATCATGGTAATTTTGAAAATGACAACATTAATTCAGAAGTAATTCATAGACCAACGTTCAAATAAACATGCATAAATTGAATAGTCATACTCATACATATTATCACCACAATCTCCAAAAATGTCTTCAGGCTCAAATTCACATGCAGTAAAAATATTGTCATGTTACATCCCAAAACTAAAATCCCTTTCTTATGGACAGTCCTCCCATTTTATAGTGAGGAGCGACCGTTTACATTATAATCTTGAAATTATAAAACCAGGGCCATTTTTGAACATGAATCTTCATATTCTAAATTGGAAAACAAGATAATGATAACAATGGAAGGAGACATCTGTGAACAGTTGTGGAATTTTATTATCATGAGTTGCTCTGTCCCTATATCTGATCATGATATTCTTCCCATAGGGAATAATTTTTCATGATGTCCTCAAGCTTGTTTGATTGCAATTTCTCCACAATTAACTCTCCACTGCAGACGTTTACAGACACTTCTTGATGTAACTCCTTTGCTGTGTTTTTAACAAAGTCTTGGATTTTGCTGGTGAGTCAGGTAGGTCTTGACATGTGTTCCTCCAAATCTTCATTTTCAGTCTGATTTAAACTTTGTATACTTACATGGTTGATTTCCTTGCGTTCTTTCACCTTAGCAATTCTTGATATGGTAGGTGTTGCTTCATAAATAGGGAGCATTAGCTGCATCATAATTTCTTCCATGAGATCGCTTGAGCTATACCATAGCTTTATGAAGGTTTCAGTTGTTGCCTTTTGGGTGACCTATAAATTCTTGAAAAGGGTTTTACAAGTGTCAAACAATATATGATATCAGAGTCATTCTCTATCAGAGTATACTGGTAGTGTAGTGGGGAGAGTCTCACACATATCTTTCCAAACGAGCATCTTCTCTAAAGCCTCATGGGATTCCTGATTCCTTCCTTGAATCTCTACCAATTTATCTTGTATCCTAAGTTGTTCTTCTTGACCATCTTGTATGTTACCAAGCAAATTGAGGAATTCTTTTTGCTCAGTTGCAAACCTCTCATTTAGCTTTAATGCCCCGATTTTGATAATATCCACAGTTAGTGTAGATGTCTTGTTTTCCTCCATGAGTGCTTTGATCTTGTCTTCTTTCTTCTAATTATTTATTATGGGTGTCCCGCTGGGTCTTGATAATTATTTCAAACTCTACATTCATATGATCTCTCTGTTCTTGTAGGGCTCTATTCAATTTTTTTGTATTGAGAGTGTCAACTACTCTTACAGTGTTCTCAAACTTTGAAGTAATCATGTCTTTCACATCTCTTAATTTTGTCTCTATATATTTCACCCTGGTTTTGGAAGTGTTTAGGGAACTAACTACTTCAAGGATGGACGAGGCATCTTGTCCTACAAAAGCATGGAGGATAGAGGCTTCCTAAACAACATTCTCTTTAGGATCAAGCCCTGCCTTCCATTATAATATTCTTCTTGTAGATGACTTGGATATGATCTCTTCTCCTCTTTTCCTTTTACTCAATATCTTCTCAATACTCCTCATTTTATTGTCATAATAGTAGTCTCCAATGACAACCACATTGCCCTCATTTTATAAACTACAACAAAACTTTTATGTTCCTTCCCTTCAAGAAAAATGCCGAACTAAACAAGAAATTTCACAATATTATCAATGGCCTTCCATTTCATCTCACCAGGGTAGGGATTAAGCTATCACACTGTTTCCCCACTTGTTAATGATAGACAGTGGGCTTCAAAAGCCATCAAGGAACATGCATCTTAACGTGACCCATTACCTTTTTAGCACAGAAATGAGAAAATACATTGAAAGCAAAATAAAAAACTTCATTAAACCTCTAGGAAATGATATTTCACATTGAGGCGAGCAATGAAGAAAAGGAAACACGTTTAAATGCATCCCCCATATGAAAATAAACACACAAAAAACCTAAAGTTGAAAACTGACTTAGTCGCTCAAGATGAAGACGACACAGTGTTGTAACTAAAACAGAGATCAATCAAGTCAGATACGTCCACAAAACACCAAACACACCACCGCAATCAGAGTTGTCCCCCCAATGCTTCCCATTTTCAATGAAGTTTTACCTGACGACAACAGTGCCAAATCTATGTATCCTGCGGTTAAAATGGAAACAAAACAATCAATAAACTTTTTATCTATCATAATTAAAGAGAAAATACTTGAATGATCAAATTTAGAAAACTCATACCGCTGGAAGTCAAGTTACTGGAGAAAAACGAGTAATTCGAGTAGCGCATAAAACAGCCCGCCTCGAGACCTTGACCTTCAATCCTCGGAGGACAGATGAGTAATTGATTCTGAGGTTCTATCAAGCATGTTTGGCAACTGATAAATTGTGAAGGAAGAAATGCAGAGAGAAAAGAATAGAACAGAAAACAGTATATTAGAATATATGAAGAAGAGTACAATTAGAAGAGTTAATGAAGAGGATATTATGCAAAGGGAAATAGCTGAGCTAAATAGGCTCAAGCAAAGCAAGAATAGAAAGTACAACTGGCCAGGACAGCTGGCAGTGTACAGTCAGCCTGTTGAGGTTACATTATATTTAACACTCCCTCTTAAACTCAACAGTTACAATCATCAGCACTGATTATGCCTAAGTGTTGTCTCTGAAAATCAAAAACAGATTTTCCTAGTGGCTTTGTAAAGATGTCAGCAAGCTGATCTCGAGAACCACAGAATTGTAGTACAATATTACCATTATTGACTAGCTCACGTATGAAATGAAAATGAGTGTCAATGTGTTTGTTTTTCTTATGAAACACATGATTTTTGGATAGAGCAATTGCTAAAGTATTGTCAGAGAAAATAGGAGTTGGATCATTTTCTGTATGTGACATATCTTTCAATATTCTTCTCAGCCACACATCTTGACAGGAAGCTGAGGTAGCAGCGACATACTCTGCCTCTACAGAAGATATTGAAACAATTGGCTGCTTCTTTGATGCCCATGAGATCGGGTTCGTGCCCAGTTGAAAAACATGTCCAGATGTGTTTTTCCTGTCATCTAGGCTGCCTGCAAAATCACTGTTTGTGTAACCAGAAAGTTGATTACTATCAGATTTAGTGTACCATAAGCCGAAATTGAGAGTTCCTGCTACATATCTCAGAATTCATTTCGCCATTTTCCAATGAGAATCTTTAGGGGATTCCATGAATCTGGAAACAAGGCTGGTTGCATACATAATGTCAGGCCTAGTTGCTGTAAGATACAACAAACTGCATACTAAGATTTTGTACAGGGTAGAGTCCACTGTAGGACCTTCATCATTCTTGCTCAATTTTGTGCCTAGTGGTATGGGGGTTTCTGCTGGATTGCATTCTTCCATGCAAAATCTTTTGAGGATGTCTGCTGCATACTTTTGCTGACAGACA
>ML783356.1:2848-37781 GCA_009831015.1 Picea engelmannii | reverse complement strand
CATCATTCTTGCTCAATTTTGTGCCTAGTGGTATGGGGGTTTCTGCTGGATTGCATTCTTCCATGCAAAATCTTTTGAGGATGTCTGCTGCATACTTTTGCTGACAGACAAAAATGCCTTTGGCTGATTGATGAACCTCAATCTCTAAAAAATATTTCATTATGCCAAGATCTGTCATCTCAAACTCAGATTGCATGGCATGTTTAAAATTTGTCAACTCAAGATTTCCCGTATAGATCATGTCATCAACATATAAACATGCAATCAAAATTTTACCGTGCTGATCTATTTTGGTGTAAAGAGTTGGCTCATTTTGGCTTCTGCTGAAACCACTTTTGATCAGATAAGTGTCAATTCTGTTGTAGCAAGCTCTTGGAGCTTGCTTTAAGCCATACAAGGCTTTCTTCAACCGATATACTTTGGCTGGCTTCTCTTGGACTTCAAATCCAGGTGGCTGATCGACATAAACTTCTTCTTCTAAGAAAACATTCAGGAATGTTGACTTGACATCCATCTGGTATACTTGCCATTTGTGTTGGGCTGCTATGGCCAATAGAGTCCTTACAGTGTCTAATCTTGCTGCTGGAGAAAAAGTTTCACCATAATCAGTACCAGGTTGTTGTGAGAATCCTTTGGCAACAAGTCTTGCCTTGTGTTTTTCAATCTGCCCTTTTTCATTGAGTTTAGTTTTGTAAACCCACTTGACACCAATACTCTTCTTGTGACTTGGCAAATCAACAAGATCCCATGTCTTGTTCTTCTCAATGGAGTCAATTTCTTGGTTCATGGCTTGAACCCAATGTGGTTCCTTAGCTGCTTCCTGAAAAGATGTAGGTTGACATGACATTAAAGCAAAAAGGTTGTGTTGTTCAAAGTCATCCAACTATTGATGGATTTCTCTCAAACTTCAAGTTCTCTGATTGTGTGGTTTAGAGAATGATTCTCTGCCAGAAGTTGAGTTATCCTGAGAATTTTCAGGTTGTCTTTGTAACTGCAATCTTGGAAGAATAGTTTGAGGTACTTGCTGTCCTGATTTTTTTGCATTTTCAGAACTTGGCAGCAATGGATTTTGACTGTCCATCTATTGATTTTCTGAATCATTCCAGAATTGATTTTCCAGAAATTTTACATCTCTGCTGAGAATTAATTTCTTGCTCATTGGATTGTAAAGCCTGTAAGCTTTAGATGTTTCACTATATCCAGTGAAAATACATTTCTCACTTCTTTCATCAAGTTTCTTCCTTAATTCGGAAGGTATGTGAGCATATGCTATGCATCTGAATGTCCTTAGATGCGCAACATTGAGCTTTGTCCCACTCCATGCTTCTTGAGGGACTTTCATCTTTAGACTTATGGTTGGAGATCTATTCAAGAGATAAACTGAGCATGCTACTGCTTCAGCCCAAAAAGTATTTGACAAAATTTTCTCTTTAAGAAGTGTTCTTGCCATATTCATTATTGTCTGATTTTTCCTTTCAGCCACTCCATTCTATTGTGGAGTATACCTGGCTATTGTTTGCATAATAATGCCTTGTGATTTGCAGAAATTTGAAAATTCTCTGGAGTTGTATTCTCCTCCTCCTTCTGACCTGAGTGCTTTGATATATTTGCCACTCTATTTTTCAGCTTCTGCTTTGAATTCTTTGAATTTTGCGAAAGTTTCAGACTTGTGTCTGAGAAAATAGATCCATATTTTTCTGCTGAAATCATCAATAAACGTTAGAAAGTAAAAACTACCACCTATGGACTCTATTTGCATTGGTCCACATAGGTGTGTGAACAAGTTCAAGATGTTGTTTGGCTTGATTGGAAGACTGTGGAAAACTAGTTCTCTTATGTTTTCCAAGTATGCAAGACTCACATGGGGGAATTTTCTCTTTAAAGATGGGAAGACCTTTGACCATGGAGTTCTACTGAAGAAGACTTAGACTCTGAAATGGTAGATGTCCAAATCTTGTATGCCAAACCATAGTTTCATTCAGGGTGGATGCACTTTGTGCATATGGTTGAATCAGATTTGCAGTTCTGAGGGTAAGGGGAAACATCCTATTTGGAGTCATATGGATTTCAGAAATCAATTTTCTGCTTGGGATTTTGTCATATATCTTGCAAGATGCTCCCTCAAAAAGTACTTTATAGCCATGTTCAATGAGTTTTCCTACACTGAGCAAATTATGTTTCAAATCTGGAACATGATAGACATTGTTTATGTCTTTCTTGACATTCTGTTTAGTAAGAATAGGAACAGTTCATTTTCCTTGAACCTTGACTAAGTAATCATTCCCAAGTGTAATATCAGATGAGATTGAAGAATCAATGCATGAAAGTAAATCTTTGTTACCTGTCATGTGATTGTTGCATCCACTGTCCAGCAACCAGAGATCTTTAGGTTGTTGTTCAATGTTGTGACACGAAAGAAACATACCTCCTGAGTTTTCTCTAGTGTGATTTGACACATTTGCTCTGCCTGAGAGCTAATTTGCTTGCTTCTTCCTACATTCAGATTCATAGTGCCCATACTTTTTGCAGTAATAGCATTGAATGCTTGATTTCTCATTTGATCTTCTCCCTCTGCTTCTTTGAGGATGGAAATTCTGATGTTGATTTTGTTGTTGTTGTCTTTGACCTTGGAAATTTTGATTCAGATACTGTTGTCTATTGCCTCCACTGGAGTGAGGGTTACTGTGATTGCTCCCTCTTCCTTGGTGATCTCTTCTTCTTCCTCTGCCTCTCCCTCTGCTGAATGAGAATTGAGTTTTGAAAGCATTGGAGATTGACTCATCTGTGAGATGCAGTCTGGTCTCATGTGTCACCAGAGAACCAATTAATTCATCTATTGAAAAACTTGACAGATCCTTGGATTCAAGGATTGTTGTTACAACCATTTCGAATTTCTTTGGTAAACTTCTGAGGATTTTCTCAACAATTCATTGATCAGTGATGGTTTCACCAATCAATTTGATCTGGTTCACGATGCCCATGACTCTGGTCATGAACTGATCCATATTTTCGGACTCTGTCATCCTTAGAGTCTCGAATTGCATCCTCAAGGTCTGCAGTTTAATTGTTTTGACCCTATCATTTCCTTGATAGGAAGATTTAAGGATGTCCCAGGCCTGTTTTGAAGTACTAGCGCCTGTGATTTTTGAGAAAATTGAATCATCCACAGAATTTTGAATCCAAAATTTAGCTTTATTTTCTTTGTTCCTTTGTGTTGCCTAAGCAAATCGCTGCGGATTGGTCATAACAGAAATGGATGTTGGATCTGGTTCCACATATCCAAGATCCACTAGATCCCAACATTCTTGTGCTTGCAAGAAGGATCTCATTCGAAGAGACTAGAACTCATAGTTCTTTCCAAGAAGAATCAGACCCTAAGTTGGCCCTAAATTGCTAGACGATGCCATCTTTTAAGGAATTCAGCAAAACATAAAAAAAAATCTTACTTACCTATCTCTTGTGTGTAATTTGCAGTGGTTTCGGAACTCCATTAGACGAGAATTTTGAACTCTCCAACTTCCGATTGTTGAAACGTCGACTGTCGATGAGAGCTTATCGGCCTTGAATTGGCCCTTAGTCTCTGATCAATGTGACCACACGCCGAATGGTTAAAGCGCTACGGGCTTTTCCGGTTCTTTGTCCTCTTGAATCTGTGATCTCCGATTTACCGATTTCCCGATATGGCTTTTCTCACCTTAGCCCCTCCTGGCTTTGCCCTAGTCCATGTGACCAGTTCTCACAAGACCACAGTCATACCTCTTTTCCTTTCGGGAAATTTCCTGAATGCTTTGATCTCCTCCATGCGTCCTCCTATGATGGACGGTCCTGATCTCTTCTCGCGATTTCGAGACTTCAAATGCTCCGAACGTCTCGTCTTTAGGATTTGTGATTTTCTGAATCCCGTAATGCCGATGGACTCTCCTATCGAGATTTTTTTTTCGAAGGCCTGGATCTCTGCCACGCGTCCCAACAGATGGACGGCTCAAGTCTGCTTCAGGGGTTTCATCGTGGAGATTCATGATTCCTCGTTTTGACGAGATGACGTCAGCTAGGCCCCATAATGGAGCTTTCCTCCCTTCGAGATTTCGGACTTCGCAATTCTGAAATGCTTGTGCTTCTTGTCCTCAGGATTCGTGAAATGCCGAATCCCGATATGTTGATGGCCCTTTCCTTTTGGGACTTTCCCCAAAGACCTAGATTGTTTCCACGTGTCCCCTCAAGATGGACGGTCTTGGTCGTTTCGCAATTTCGTGACTTGCAACACCCGATGACACAAATCCTTTGTCAACTTGAAACCCCGGTCGCCGATATGCCGACGGTTTCTTCGATGTTCGCCACGTGTCCGAACAAATGGATGACCGTGATCTTTTCGAGATTTCATGATTTGCGATGTCGAGATTTCGCGTATCGGGGTTTTGGAGAGTAGTCTCCTTCGCTCGTCCAACTCCCGATCCCTGATTTTGCGATGGGATAAGATCGACGGCTCACGATCTTTCGTGATCCAACGATCCAGAATAGCTCGTGATCTCGCGATTCATGAATTCTCACAACAGTCTTTTGACCTTTACACCTTGCGAGTCAGCGAAATGCCAAGATCTCACCACGTGTTTCTTGATGGACGGTCCAAATGATTTCGGGATTTCATGACTTCACAGGTCAAAATTTCTCCTGTGCACTTCAGAGGACTAAACCTCATGCACCTTCTCGTTGATCCAACTGTTGTCGGTCCTTTGCGCAAGATCTGACGGTTGAAATTCTTTCATCTTTTTCGTGCTCCCTTCATCCCTTCTGAACTGAATTTCCTACTCTGGATCCATTCACAGGATGAATCTTACGGCCTCAATGGTTGTTCTTTGCACATGAGATGCGTTCTTTGCTCCTGTGGAATAAAGATTCGTGAATCTTTCAAAGATTTGAAAGAAATACACGAATTATTTGAAGCTTGGCGTTGTCTGCTGCAATCTTTAACAGATTTGAGCGATTTTCAAAAATGCTTTAAGCGATGTTGCCTTCTGCAACAATCTTTCACAAATTTGAACGAATTCCGTGAAATCTTCAACATTTCTGCCTTCTGAAGCTCTTCTTCGTGAATTCTTTGATGATTCTTGAAAATTACAAGAATCTTTAAAGTTTCTTCTTCTGCACTCTCTTCTTCCTTGATCTTTCGAGTGATGTATGCTCTGCTTTGGTGCGTGAGCTTCTTACGCTGATCTTTTGAGCGTATAAGCGAACAACTTCCTCGTGAAAGTTTCCTGCGAGGATCTTTCAAGAGTATGATGGACAGTTCTCCAAGCCTTGTGAAAAGTCTGTGTCGAATGCTCTCAAGATCCGTGTAAGCTTTGCGCTGTTTTGAGGATCGTGTTGCTCTCCAGCCTGTGTGAAGAGGCTTACTACTGTAGCTCGGATACCATGATAAATTGTGAAGGAAGAAATGCAGAGAGAAAAGAATAGAATAGAAAACAGTATATTAGAACATATGAAGAAGAGTACAATTAGAAGAGTTAATGAAGAGGATACTATGCAAAGGGAAATAGCTGAGCTAAATAGGCTCAAGCAAAGCAAGAATAGAAAGTACAGCTGGCCAGGACAGCTGGCAGTGTACAGTCATCATGTTGAGGTTACATTATATTTAACAGCAACTACTATTGGTTAGAGAGGGCCAACACTAAGCGAGACCATATAAGGAGCCATCAATGGAGCCAACGACATAACCCTTATTTGCAGAAGCATTCACTATGAGTTGCATGGATAAGTCCTAAACCTTTTGAGAGAATGTCTATGGATCACTGTCATTTGTGGAGGACCAGTTAGAGGAAACCCCGCCATCCACAGGATGATCATAAAAAGAAGAATTATCATAGTGGAGGAAACAACCGTCCAGGTGAATCTAACCACCATTAGATCGGGGGCAGTATTCTTTTACTTGAGTCCCCGCTGTCATGATGCATTCTGAGCACTCGTGAGCGCTTAAATAATTTCGACACACTGCAAGACCATAGACAGGATCCTTCTTGCTAGATTTGTTTTGTATCGAAGTAGCGAAGCCATCTGCAGAGAGATTTGAACGGAGGGATGCTAAAACGACATCCAGATTCTCATGGAACATTGTGGCATTAACATACGTATAGGTACGTTCGTCGCTGCACCCCTTGCCCCGCACTGCAGTTTGGGGATCTTCGGTTGCCAGACATACTGTAATCATCATGATCGCGGCCATAACGACCAAAAATGAAAAGTGGACAAGAAATTCCTCCATGAGTCCAGGCAATAACTGTTAGACAATTTAATTTCTACCTACCACATTTAAACATAAACTTCCACTCAACCACCGGCTATCGTTCCTCCACCACCATATCCCACCGAAACTCCAGTCACTTCATGAATGTTCCGGATCTTTGGGATCCTTCTAAAGACCTCTATAAAAAGAGGCTATTGTTCCAGATCTTCAGAATCTTTCTAAAGACCTCTATAAAAAGAGGCGATTGTAATCGTTTATACAGGCATTTAGCAATATCAATTTGTTGTTTGATTGAGTTTAAGATTTGTGTTCCTTTTCTTTTTCCCACACATCGTGGTATCAGAGCGAGGTTAGCAATGTGAGTAGCGAGTGTCGTGAGAGATGAAGGTTGTGCATTGAGCTGCAAGGAGTGTCATGTGGTGTGACGTTGTTGTTGTGAGGAAGTCGCAACTTCCAGGTTAGCTGTGAGAGCCATAAGGTCGAGGGTTGTAAGGTTGTTATAGAATTATTGAGGGAGTGTTGGTTTACTGTGGTAAAGACAGTGCCAAAACGAGAAGTCATATTAAAGTCCGCCAATCACGGGAAAGACTCGAGGGTTTCTGTTTGAGTATATATTTTTGTCACGGTTCTCCTATCTTAGACACCCTCAGTGTGGCCGGGACAAGGTGAGCGTATATCTACAAGCAACCAGCAAAAAGGGAAACTCAAAGTTTGTTGTTGGACCAAGAGCTGAGTCAAGAGCCACCATAGTCGCTTTCCTTTTTGCAAGCACCGTGAAAGAGGAGAGTCATAGCTTGAGGAAGCGCTTCTGCAGTGTTCTACGACAGTTTAAGAGGAGCGTCTGCACATCCCACTGAATTCGATTCCATTGAAGAGATGCCAGTGAAGAGCACTGAGCTTCTCATAAGAAAGCTTCCCTTCCAGCGGCGTGTAAGAGAGATCGCCTAGATTTCAAGATGGACTTGAAATTCCAGTGCATTGCAAGAAGCGGCAGAAGCGTATTTTGTTGGGATGTTCGAGGACACCAACCTGTGCGCGATCCACGTGAAGAGGGTGACCATCATTCCATATCCGTGGAGAAAGGGCATACATTTTATTTGCTAAAGATTGACAAATCGTGGAGGAAATTACTCTGTGTTTTCTTGCTCCGGAACCGTCTTGGTTTCCCGATTTCCTGACTGTCAAAACTGATGGAAATGAATCCTTCTTTTCCTGGATTCTACAAGTAAAATGTGCATCTGCTGCGATCGATTGTGAGCAGTGTTTGTTGTTTGAGAGGCACGGATTTTGGGGATTTGGAAGGGCGAAGGAGCCGAGAATGGAAAAACATGAAGAAAGAAAAGGAAGATGTTGTGGTAAGGATTTAGTTGGGCCGAGGAAATGAAGCCGTGGAGTTCTTTGTAAACGGGTGACAATTTTTGGCTATCTCTTTGTTATTATTAACTTTTGATTATCTTGCTGGATTTTTTTACCGAAATCTTTTTTGAGGCTTGATTTTAAAAAAAATGACATCAGAAATATATCAATAACTTATGATTCTTACATTTTTGGGGAAAAATTACGATAATTGGGCATTTAGAATGAAATTATCATTTGACTCATATGAGCTATCAGATATAGTAATGGTTGGTTATAATGAACCACAAGATGAGTCTACTTTGAGTGTTGATGAAAAGAAAAAGTTTGATGAAAATAGACAAAAGAATAAAAGGGCTTTGTAGATGCGTTGGACGATTCGGTTGTTGCAAGGATTAAACCAGCCAATACAGCCAAGCAAGCATGGGACATTCTAGAGACATCATATCAAGGCACTAGAAAGGTAAAAATTGCCAAACTCCAAGCACTTAGAAGAGAATTTGAAAACTTGCAAATGAAATATTTTGATTCAATAGATCAATTTACATATCGTGTTACGAAGTTGGTTAATCAAATAAGACAAAATGGTGATGAGATAGAAGATCAAAAGGTTGTATAAAATGTTTTAAGAATTTTGCCTAGAAAAATTGATGCAATAGTTGTGGTAATTGAAGAATCTAAAGATTTGACTAAATATTCTATGGATGAGTTGGTTGGCTCCTTAAAAAATTATGAAGACGGGTTGAACAAAAATGAAAATACCTCATTGGAGCATGCATTCAAAACAAAAATGACAATTGGCAGAGGCATAGGAAGAGGAAATCCAGGATTCATAGGAAGAGGAAGAGGAAGAAATAATTTTCAAAGAGAAGAAAGAAAGAATCAAGACCTAGGAGGAAGGAGAAATCAAAGTTTCAGCTCAAGGGAAGGAAACCACAATCAAGCATCTCAAAGGTATGACAAATCAAAGATTCAATGTTATTATTGCAAGAAGTATGGTCACTTTGAAAATGAATGCCAAAGAAAACAAGCAGACATGAGAAAGTAGAATGCACATTTCTATGAGAGTAGTTCTGAGACATTGTTTATTACATGTGATGTAGCTCAAGAAAATGCAAGTAACATTTGGTTTCTCGATAGTGGTTGTAGTAACCATATGACTAGAAATAAAGGGTTGTTTGACGATTTGGATACATCAGTTAAAGCACAAATTAAATTGGGTAATGATAATATTGTAGAAGTCATGGGAAAATGTGCAATCAATGTAATAACAAATAATGGAAATAAAACTATTCCTGATGTTTATTTTGTGCCTGGTTTGAAGCATAATCTCATAAGTGTGGGACAACTTACTCAAAAGGGTTATAGAGTTTCTTTTCAGAATAATGTATGCACTATATTTGATATTCCTCCTAGTAAAATGGTGATTGTAAAGATTAAAATGACAGACAATAGAATGTTCCCACTTCACATGAAAAGTGAAATGATGGAGAAGATTGGAGCAAGTTTCAAGGCATCAAGTCAAGATCAAGCATGGATATGGCACTTGAGGTATGGCCATCTAAACATCAAAGGATTGTGTCCATTGCAAAGAAATGAAATGGTAAGAGGTTTACCACCTATTCAAGCACCAATAAGTTCATGTGAAAGTTGCATTTTGGGCAAGCAACATAGGAAAAGATTTCAAAAGGAAATGTCATATAGAGCTTGGGCACCTTTAGAAATTGTGCATACAGATTTATGTGGTCCAATGAAAACACCATCATTAGGGGGGAGCATATATTTTGTAACATTCATTGATGACTATAGTAGAAAAACATGGGTTTATTTCCTTAAACACAAATCTGAAACATTTGACAAGTTTAAGGAATTCAAGGCATTGGTTGAGAAACAAAGTGGCCTATCTATTAAGATATTAAGATTAGATAGAGGAGGAGAATACAAGTCAAATGAATTTTTGGAGTATTTCGGGTATCATGGAATAAAGAATCAGTTCACTACAAGCTATACACCTCAACAAAATGGTGTTGCAGAATGGAAGAATCGTACAATAATGGAGATGGCAAGAATCATGTTGAAAGGAAAGAATCTATCTAATGAATATTGGGCTAAAGCAGTAGCTTGTGCAGTTTATATATTGAACATGAGTCCAACAAATATTGTGAGGGACATGATTCCTCAACAAGCATGGATTAGTAAGCATCACAGTGTTTCTCATTTTAAAGTATTTGGTTGCATTGCATATGCACATGTGCCTAAACAAACAAGGAGTAAATTGGATGATAAAAGTAAAAAATGCATTTACATTGGTTATGATGAACAATCTAAGGCATATAAGTTGTTTAATCCTATAACCAAGAAATTCATTGTAAGTAGACATGTTGTATTCAAAGAGGAAGAATCATGGGATGGAAATATAAACAAGACAATTACAGGTACAAGAATACTATATGAAGAATAAGGAGAAAAAGGTCAAGGAGAACAATCAAATGAGCAAGGAGGAATACCATCAATCATTCCACAAGAAGAAAACTCACAAAGGCAAGTTGAACAAGGAGAAATATCAAGTCGACAAGTAAGTTATGACTCAAATCCTACACTTGAATCATTAAGATCAAGATTAAGAGGCAAAAAGACTAGAAGCTTGCAACAAATATATGATCAAGGAGATAGGATAGATTTGCAATTCAATTTTTCTCTATTTACTCAAGATCCTATATATTTTGAGGATGCAATTAAGCAAGAACATTGGATTAATGCAATAAATGAAGAAATGGAATCTATTAATAAATATGATACATGGGATCTAGTTGATTTACCTAAGGAGAAAGAATGCATAGGCGTGAAATAGGTGTATAAAACTAAATATAAGGAAAATGGATAAGTTGACAAATATAAGGAAAGATTAGTATCTAAAGGATTTGTACAAGAATATGGAATTGATTACAATGAAACATTTGCACCTGTAGCAAGAGTTGACACAATTAGGATGGTACTAGCTATTGCAGCTCAACATAATTGGAAAGTTTTTCAAATGGATGTCAAAACAGCCTTCTTGATTGGATATTTAGAAGAAGAAGTCTATGTGCAGCAACCACTAGGGTATGAAGTAAAAGGTCAATAAGACAAGGTTTACAGGTTGAAGAAGGCACTTTATGGATTGAAGCAAGCACCAAGGGCTTGGTATAGTAGGATAGATTCATACATGATAAAAAATGAATTCATAAGAAGCACTAGTGAGCCTACACTATACACCAAAGTCAATGAACATGGTCAGATCTTGATTGTTTTCCTATATGTTGATGATTTGATCTATCCAGGTAATCTCTCTATTGATATGTTTAAATCAACAATAAAGAAGGAATTTTGAGATGATAGACTTGGGGTTGATGAAATATTTTCTTGGCATTGAAGTCACACAAAATGATAAAGGAATTTTCATCTGTCAAAGTAAATATGAAAAAAATGTTTTAAAAAGGTTTAGAATGATAAATTGCAGTCTAATTTGTACACCTGTGGCAGTTGGCATAAAACTAAGTAGAGAACAAAATGAGATGGATTTTGATTCAACCATATTCAAAAAATTGGTTGGAAGTTTGATGTATCTAAAAATAACTAGACCATATATAATGTATGGAGTCAGTTTGATTTCTAGATTCATGGACACACCAAAGAAATCACATTGGCAAGAAGGAAAAAGGTTATTGAGATACATTGCAAGGACTATCAATCATGGCATATTGTATTCCACTTCAAATAATATGCAGTTGGTTGGATACACAGATAGTGATTTTGCAGGAAGCATTGATGACTAAAAGAGCACATTTGGATATGCATTTCATATTGGAACAGGTGTTGTGGCCTGGGCATCAAAGAAGCAACCAATAGTGACAATCTCATCAGCAGAAGCAAAGTATGTAGCAGGTACATCAGCAGCATGTCAAGCAGTTTGGATGCAAAGAATTTTGAAGGATCTAATGAACAATCAAGAAGAGCCTACTACAATCTATTGTGACAACAAGTCCACCATTGCACTATCAAAGAATCATGTTTTTCACAAGATGACAAAGCATATTGACATGAGATATCACTTCATTCAAGAACTTGTCAACAATGGAGAACTCATCCTACAACATTGCAGATCAAAGGAGAAACTTCCAGACATATTTACAAAGGATTTATCACAAGACCAATTTGATTATTTAAGAGAAGCATTGGTGTTATAACCCTAAATTTCACCAGATATGCATACCTGGCATCAGGCCATCTAACTTGCTATCTTTACCAAGCCATCACTGAACAAGCTCTTCTAAAAATCATTGTTTTGAAGGTGTACACGCCCTGCACCACTACTGCTCATGTACACACACCTGCTGACCCACTACAGCCCACGTACACTTGCAGCATATCAGAAAAATGGAAAATTTCATAGGATACTGGTTTCTAGGCTGTTACTTAACCGTTTGACTTCCCATAGCCAGTCACCTCAACTGTTACTATCTCTTTTGGCCTATAAAAGAAGGGGTTGGGATCCCATTCCAAAGGAGAATAATGAGAGCATATAAACTCTTCCCATTTCCGTATTCCCCCTTTTCTCGGCAATCACATTGTGAGCTTGAGCTAGAATTCCCTTTTCCTCCATTGCAAGCCCTTGCAATTTCCGTAAGAGAACTGAAGAGGAGAAGGAGACGTGGAAGCAGTTGGTGCATTATGAAGAGGATCCCAGGACTGAGTTTGAGGAGCAATGTCAGTCTCATATTGCAAGTGACTTTTTGTGAGATTAATATAAAGAATTACTTTTTCTGTCCCGCCAAATGATGTCTTAAATTTCAATGATTTGTTTACATTTCTTGTTTATGATGTCTAACCCACTAATCCATATGTAGAATGCATGCTTGTAGTTTCTTGTTTGTCTTTTGGTGAATGCAGGTCAACCTTGGGAGGAGACTTACAGTCAAGAAACAACCAAGTGCAAAGGGATCGACATCGGACACAGAGTTTAAGGTATGACTACCAAATCCCTATACCTTGTCTTTTATGTATGATTGTGGGGTAATGTCAAGATAGTTGATAAAAAGTAGGAGACTTTATACGGTTAGCTCTACCTACATTTTAGAACCCTGGTGTAGTCCGTAGAGGGGTTTTCCCACTATAGAAGAATTGGAGACCATACTAGGGAAGCCTCTAGGGTCTTTGGCGATATGTCTTTTGGGTGCTTTGAATCAGTTTATTCATTGTTTTCTGAGTTTTTGTAAGCTTATGTGTCTTTAAGGGATTATGGCCTTCCATACCAGTACTCCCTGCCTGTGTTGGACTGTTGGCTTTCATTTTTTTGAGGAGTTACAAAGGTGTATGCGGCCTGTAGTGGGCCTGAACGTGTGCATACACGCCCTGCCCTTGGAGAGCCCGCGTACATACGCTAGTTGTTGAAGTGTCAGTAGCATGCCTGTTGAGGAATTTTTTTTTTTTTTTTTAAGAAAAGGAGAGGCAGTCATCCTCTTCCCTGTCAGGAGTCACACTTCTCTGGGGTTTTCTTGATCTAGTCTTGGTCTCTATTATAGCAGTCTGTAGCCTAGGTCTGACCTTAGCATATCTTTCTTTTCATCAAAAGATTTCTTGTATTTTCTTTAATAGGGTTTTTAGACAAGTTTGTGAGTCTTCTTTGATCTGCCTGTTTGGTATTGTCAGTGACTCCCTGCGATCTGCGACTGGGCCAGAAGCCATTTGTTGGTCTTTTCTTGTCATCATTTTTCCCTTTTTTTCTTTAGAAGAAAAGAAAAGAATTCATTTTCAAATTTCTTGTTTTGAAGCATAAAACAATAAAAAAAAATCTTTGTGTTTGTAGGGTCCATCAATTTAGTCTAGGCTAGAGCCTTGATTTAGGATTGGAGAGGAAACTCTTCAAGGCTACAAAAACAAACATAAGAGTCTGTGCTAGGGAGTGCTTGAAATTCCAGTAACTGTGAAAGTTATCCAGGACCCCCCTCTAACACAGGGGCTAAACAAGAGGTCGCGTGTGGAAAGGTAGCGGAGATAACCCATCCAAAGCCGGACCAAGCATAGTGGGGAACGCATATAGAGAATTTATCTTGGGATTTCGTTGATCGCATTTGCTACGAAGCTTTGTGGGTCTTGAATCTGTTCGAGGTCCTCAGTCATCTTCCGGAACACTTGCTTTCAATACCCTTGATAGGTTTCGGTCTTGATACCCTGCTCATTGCGGTCCACCCGACTATCGACTGTACCCACTTGGTGACTGTTTAGGTGCTAGCAACCTAGTTGCCTTTATCTTAATGAATTACACAGGTGATTGCGGGGGTATACCATAGTACCTAGGGAAAACATCCGGCCACGCTTTGTAGAGTATATCTGGAGGGTGCTTTCATATTTGAGTTGCACTTGCACCGGTAAGTTTCTCTAGTGTTGGATGGTGTAACTGTTCTTCCAACTAGCTAGTGATCTGCTTGTCTTATCTCATAGGAGCTTTTTCTAGCGTGTGACATTTTTGTAAACAATAATAGAAAGCCCTAGTGTGTCATTGATCTTCTCACACAGTGGAGGATCAGGATCTCCATCGGTCGCAAAGGCTTCTTGGCCTATCGCTGGTTAATCTGGAGCCACCCCTACCACCGTTAAGGCTAAAACTCGACCAGCAAGGGTATTTTGAGGCAATGGGGCCACAGGAAAATGTGCCCGACCCATTTTCAGTAGGAGAACATTTGATTCTGGAGGAACCAACCATTTCTGACCTCGGATCAGAATCTCTCAGTCCGTATAACCCTCCGGTCATTAAACTATTTGTGCCCATCGTTGTACAGGTTAAACCTTACGAGCGTCAAGTAGTGTCACAAGCAGCGATGGAAACAAATGTTGCTACTTCTTCTGGGAATACTCATATTCCCTCTACGACTGTCACTACAAGGGATGTCCCACCTCCTAACCAACTGTCGTTGGTCCGGACCACTATGGTCTTGACTGCCTCTACCTCGGGAAATGGTTTGATTCTATCTATGGCGGCGATCACTGCTTCATTCACTGAGAGTGCAACAGGCCCTCCGTTCTCATATAGGATGCCTGGCTTCGATACAAACTCTATCCTTTCCTACTCCACTCTACAGACTTTAGGTCTGGGGGTAGGGAGCTTGAACGCTCCTTTGCCAGGAACCTTAGCTCCCTATAATGCTTTTCCTTATGGAGGGGGTCATATACCTCCTTTGTCCCCTTCGCTTGGCAGTGCCACCAGCACTCTGTTGGGCCAAATGTAAACTATAGGTCGTTTGGAGCAGGTAGTCAAGGACTTCCTTCTTATAACATGTTGATAGGTTCGACACCGTTCTCTTTGTTCGGCGCATTTGGTAACAATGATTTCTCGTCAGCTGCCGTCTCGGTCAGGGGTGACCCCGGTTATGGACAACAACATCCTGTACAGGGTACTATTCCTGCACAGGGGGAAAACTTAGGAATTCCTTCCTCACAAGGACCTTGGAATCCATGGCAGGGATCAGTTCCCTTGTCAGGGATGTCGACTGGGGACAACCCTTTCCATAGCCATTGGAACCCCGGGCAAGGTTCAGGACCTATGCCCGTCGGATCGACAGGGGGAAACCCTTCCCAAAACCCTTGGAATGTGATGCAAGCCCAACCTTTTACGTCCTATTACAGGAGTCAGTCGATGACCTCTCAACAAGCACAGAATCCGTACGCTAGTCACGGCCATGGTCTTTACCAAAATCCTGGCCAACAACCTAACTTTTCCTGGCAACCTAGTGCCAGACAAACTCCAGGCTCCTTTTTCCCTAGTTATAATCAACAACCCAAATTACCATTTCTAGCTTCTGCACTTGCCAGACTTGACAAGATTATTAAACGACCCCATCTATCATGATCCACATTGGCCTCCTATGCCGGCCAAGTTGCCTTCGGACATTCCAAAGTTCGAGGACAAGCCTAATAAAGATCCAGGCCATCATGTGACTACTTTCCATCTATGGTGCTCATCCAACTCATTAAGAGATGGCTCCATACAGTTGAGTTTGTTTCAATGCACTCTCATCAGGAGTGCTGCAAAATGGTACATTGAGCTCGACCGCTTGAGATGCTCTTCCTTCGGTGAATTGGTTATGGCCTTCTTAAACCATTTTCAATTACCTGTGAGATACGACGTTGGCACCGAATTGTTGGCCAATTTTGAGAAGACAAATGCGGACCATATCTCAGATCATATCCGAGAATGGAGACAGCGGAAGAGTTTTATAAAAGTGTCAGTCCCACCATCATTCCTGCTTGAGTGGTTCCTTAAGTCTTTGGTCCCCCAGTTATCCAAAGACGTCGCAACGTTGAGGGTCTTTTAAGAAGAAGAAGTGATAATGAAAGCTCAACAGCTAGAGCTGATTTACTCTCAGTTTGGTTTACTTTACGAAATTTTTCTAGATGCACCACGGTTGATACTTGACAAGACCAGAAAGAGATCTGGACCACATGCCGACGGTATTGATGGTTCAATGCAGACTAAGCCCGTTGATCAGCTGTCAAATCAATTGCAACAATTGTTGATACAGCAGAAAGCGGCCATCCAGACCACTGTTTCGGCTGCCCCCCCTATTCAAACTTCGGATGTACATAGTGTGCAATAGACAAACCCGAAGGCCACCCAACAGCCTGACGGAAAGAAAAAACAACGAAAAAAGGGTAAGGGGGATAATAAACCTACCAATAATGCTGGCGAGGGAAACACAGAAAAGAAGAATTTGAAGTATCTGTGTAATCTTTGCACGGAAGACCATCTTAATCACCAATGCCCTTGGCTTGCGGAGGCCCAAAATTTATTGGCACAGTAGCAACCTATCGTGTTAATGACCCCATTTCCTCATGGGAAAATTTTGACTCAAGCCTCTTCGAGTGTGGATAGGGGAAGTTAGGGACCCCCTCCCTCTTCGAGTAATCCTTCGTCCGTGAATGTGTATATGATGAAAGGTAGCGTTGACATAACGACTAGGACACGCGACTACGGAATTCCAAACACCTCTGAGAAGGGTAAAGAAGCTGAAAACCCACATCTTCCTCTCCAGATTGAGAAGATGTTGGGCAAAGAAATGACACGCATCCCCAAAGGTGCGTTTAATAAATATTCCCACAAACCAAACGTAAGGGTCGCCCAGAACTACTCTCTGGTGGAGGATTTTTCACAAACCCCTTGTGCGATGTCGGCTTTGGAAGTCCTCCAGATCTGCCCTTCCCAGAGAAAGGCTCCATTAGCTACCTTAAGATCTGCTGAGACTTGCAATCTGTGAACGATCATGCTTGACACGACCGACTTAAAACCTCGTCTTCCTTACCACATGGCATTTCAGATAGTAGTGGCTTACCCCACGAAAACTTTTACTTATAACATTTTCCACACGGTGGTTGATGAGGGTGCCTTGACATGCATGATGCCTTTAGCATGTTGGAATTCCATTGGCCAACCCATTTTGTCTCTGTCACCTACTCTTCTTACCTCTTTCAACAGTCGTTCATTCCGACCACATGGAATCATCCCCTCTTTCCCAGTGCAGTTAGGGGGGAAGACCGTGTGCGTCAAAGTTGAAGTGGTCAATGCGTCTCTCGACTACAATGTATTGTTAGGAAGGATTTGGACCTATGTTATGCGAGCAGTGGTAGCGACAGTTTTCCAGGTCTTGTTGTTCCCACACGAGGGTCGGATCGTGTCCATTGATCATTTATCCTTCTCCCGCCTTGACCCTTCATCAGGGGTATCCACAATCCCAATGATTGATAACCCTCAGCCCGACATTGTCAACGTAGGGGTTGGTTTGTGCCCACCTTTGATGGGTACTTTTGATTACCCACCTTCGACCGGCAATGTCTAGTACATATCAGTTGTCTCCGACCAACATTGGTCTAAAATCTTTCAAATATCGTCATTTCACATGACTTACTTTAACGATCCATGGACTCTTCCTTCCCCATTAGCCACGATGGAAGGGACAGGGCACCATGGCATGGCCATGCCTTTGTCCATGACAGAAGTTGCGTACTCTATAGTCCAGCAAACTTCCATCGACCCCTATATGATTCCCGCAAAGGAGTTAGATCCGTTTCCCGAGCCTACATGGGCTCAAGGTTCCCTTGTCGATGTTGATTCTTTAGACTTAGTCTTTCCCTCAGACGAGGTGATTATTGAGGAAATGACTAGTCTGAATACACCCTGGGATGATCTTCATCACAGATCTTACTTCCTCCCAGAGTTAAGAAGAATTGAAGCAGGTGAATTCACTTTGACTATGACTGGAGATGACGCGTGTCCTATCAATCCTTTGGCTACACACATTGTTTATGCTAAAGGAAATATGGAAACCATCACTCAAATGATACCTATTGATATCTCCAGAACCCCTAGCGTCATGGAGAATGTCTTCATCGGAGCAGATTTCTCCCCTGAAGAGATTTGAATATATAAGGATTTATTTAAAGAATTCTGCAACATGTTTGCCTGGTCTTACGAGGAAATGTGGGGCATAGATCCAAGAATCGTTGAATACAAAATCACGACATATCCTGACGCTAAGTCGGTCCGGCAGAAGCTTTGTCTGGTCAATCCTAGGAAGGCAGCAACTATTAAGGTTGAAGTACAGAAACTTCTCAAAGTTGGCTTCATCTACCCCATCCAATTGACTCAATGGGTGTCAAATCCCGTTCCAGTCGACAAAAAATAGGGTACGATTCACGTATGTACGGACTTCCATGATTTGAACAAAGCCTGTCCAAAGGATAATTTCCCTATGCCATTTATTGACCAGATAGTCGATGAATGTGCATGTTGCGAGGCCTTTTATTTCATGGATGGTTTTTTGGGATACAATCAGATACATATCAAACCCGAAGACCAATACAAAACTGCTTTCATTTGTCCGTGGGGTACATTCACTTATCGGAAGATGCCTTTTGGTCTGAAAAATGCTTGAGCTTCTTTTCAGCGGGCCATGTCTTTTTCTTTCCACAATCTCAAACACATAGTCGAGGCTTATCTTGATGATTTAGCATCACGATCTCGTAAGATATTTGATCATCCCACACACCTCCGACTCATCTTTGAGCGATGTCACTACTACCGAATCCGCTTGAATCCAAACAAGTGCAGTTTTTGCGTGACGTCAGGTAGTCTGCTAGGTTTCATAGTTTTAACAACAGGGATCATGGTCAATCCTATAAAGTTTGAGATGATAGTTCAGTTGCCTCCCTCGTACAAAATCCCTCAGCTTCAGAGTTTACAGGGAAAAGTGAACTTTTTACGGGGTTTCATCGCAAACTATGCTGAGATCACAAAGGGTTTCATGCATTTACTGAAGAAGGATGTTCCTGTTCATTGGGACGAAGCTGCTTAGTGCTCTTTCAAAGCATTGAAACGCACCCTCATGTCTGCCCCTCTACTTCGGCCACCCAATTATAATAAATATTTATTATTGTACTTGGCCACTGCAGAGTCGACCATCGGTATGGTCTTGGTTCAGGAGGATGATTTTCTCCAAGAATACATGATTTATTACCTGAGACGAGGCCTGGATGGACCGAAACTCAATTATTCCCACATTGAAAAACTTGCATTGGCAACAGTTCATGCTGTTTAGAAGTTCCGTCATTAGATTTTGTTCCGCACAACCACTGTCATTGCCGTTGTGAATTCATTCCAATACGTGTTGACAGGACGTGTAATCAGCAGAAAGATCAGTAGATGGATATTTATCCTCTAGGAATTCGACTTGGATTTTGTCTCAACGAAATCCAAAAATTCATTAGTCTTCACGGAACTCATCTCGGAACTTCCAGTTGAATCAGGTGATGTTATACCCGAGGAGTCGCCTATTGAAGGAGACATGTTTTTGATCACGTCTTTGGACCCTTGGTATGAAGATATACTAGTCTATCTCCAGACTTTGAAGTGCCCCACCTCTACTTCTCGTGATGAGCATCGTCGTATACGCCATCAGGCCAATAACTATCTCATACTCGAGGACACTTTGTATCGTCGAGGTGTAGATTGCATCCTTCACCGATGTCTCACTCATGAAGAAGCAGAAATCATGCTTAACGACTGCCACACCGGAGCATGTGGTGGTCATTTGTCTAGGTTGGAAACAACCCAAAATATTCTCCGAGCGAGTTACTTTTGGCCGACATTAATCAAATATTGTGTTGAATGAGTCAAGAAGTGCCACCCGTGTCAGATCTTCTCTCGGAAGATTAGGGCACACCCTGCTCCCATGTTTCTCGTCATCACAGTTGGTCCCTTCACCAAGTGGGGGATTGATTACACTACATGCAACCCCCCTTCAACAAGGGGGCACCATTATATCATCGTAGCAGTATACTACTTCACGAAGTGGATCGAGGCTATGCCAACGTTTAAATATGATGGCGAGACAACAACTCTCTTTTTGTTCAACTAGATAATAGCAAGGTTCGACGTCCCAAGAAATATTGTCACTGCCCATGGCAGTCACTTTCAGAACAAAATGATGTATGACTTAACGTCAAAGCGTGGGTTGAGGCAAGAACATTCATCACCCTACTACCCACAAGCGAATGGTCAGGTGGAAGCTGTGAATAAATCTCTTAAGACTATTCTCCAGCGAACGATCAATTCGGCCAAGTCAAATTGGCATTTGATGTTGTAATCGGCATTATGGGCCTACCGAACGTCTGGTAAGACTGCAACTGGTTTCTCACCTTTTCAACTCGTTTACAGGTTGGAAGTAGTTTTTCCAATAGAGTTCTAGATCCCATATCTAAAATTGGCAGTACAGTTATTGCCAAACACTTCACCGCTTGAAGAGCATTTACTATATCTTGAGCAGCTCGATGATCAGTGTCGAGATGCAACCTTGGATAACGAGACTCACAAACAAAAATTCAAGTGTCAATACGATCGGTCCATCCATCCTCAGATTTTCTCTGAAGGCGACCTTGTCCTAGTCTATGACCAAGATAAGGACCCCCTAGGGGCAGGAAAGTTCAAACCCATGTGGTTCGGACCTTTCATCGTGAAGGAGGTGCTAAATAAGGGTGCTTATCATTTGGTGGACTTTGAGGGAGATGCTTTGGCAGAGCCTAGAAACGGGCTTTACCTCAAGAAGTATTACTCGTAGGTGGGTCGCCTTGGGTGACTTCTTGTAACATATGTATAGTTCTTATACTTTTGGCTCTTTTCATTTTTTGTCTTTTTGGTTTTATGGACGTGTCATTTTTGATGTCATATTTTTCACTATGGCAGATGTCAAGTGAATCATAGGTGTTCATTTGGTTTGCAGACGGCGCTAGCCGACACACTCGGAGGCTTTCTTCCGCAACTTGGGTGATTTTCACACCCCAGGGCCAGTTGCTATCTTCAGGAGGTATCTGTTTAGGTGATGCCACAAACAATGTCGCCGAATACAGTGTAGTCTTAGAGTTGCTTCATGACACTTTGTCGCATGGTATTTCTCACCTCCAGGTCTACTTAGACGCTCAGCTGGTTGTGTCCCAGTTACATGGGGTTTACCACATTTGCGATCCTACTCTACACCGATGGTTCCTTAGGGTACATCTCTTAGAACGAAGCTTTCATTACATTACGTATATCCATGTTCCTAGGAGATTGAATCAAGTCACAGATACTCTAGCTAATCACGTATTAGATTGGCATATTGCACACATGTAAGAAAAAGTACACACATGCACATGTAAATACATTTGTAAATAAAAATTTAATCCATAAGACATAAAAAGATGTAAAATATCCATATATTATCCAAAAATATCAGAGTACATGGGTGGGTGAAAGCACCTCAAAAATATGTCCAGTAAGAGACACGGGGCTTATGCCCTCAAAAATATACAAAAGTTCTCTGGGCACATAAGTAGTCCATCCTAGCTAAGGGCGGGGTCTGTTGGCCCCACCATAGTGAACAACGACGTTTTCCAAACATCGGAAGAGTTGGACCCAGGTCCATGGCACCCCAACTACATGAGGTTGCATCGATGGTGGCAGATCCTCGATCTCTGCCATTGGGACTATGCGATTGAGCACGGTAAGGTTCCGCTCCACCCGTCTCAAAACTCTCTCATCCTCTCTGGCTGGAGGTCCCCCTGTTTCTGCTGGGCCGTCGGCTGCGGCTAGTCCTACTTCTAGTCGAGGACGTCTCCTAGTCCTCGTGAAATATGTTAGGCATACTAGTCCCACATCTGCACATAACAAATACATAGTTGTGAGATACTCTGGTACACATAAAAAAATGATATATATAAAAAGAAATAAAAATTAAATAACTTTGAAAAACAAGCATACCTAGCTCTCCTCTTTCCACTCCGGGAGGTACGGCCATGTCAGGATCCCTGGAGAATTCGATCTTGACATAGGGGTAGTCCTCTATCGTCGTAATCTGCCGAGACCACCAGTCGAAAAATTTGTCATCGAAGGCCTCAATGGTTCTCCCTCCCCCCTGTCGTGGCAACAACGTCTCCCATATGAATAAGGATGGGGACAGGGCCAAGTGCCCTCATACTATCTCTCGAGGACTGAGACTGGGTACCCTCTCAAAAAAGAAAGACAATAAAATGGTCCCAAACCCGAAGTTTCTATGTTCCCGCACTCGACACTCTGTCAATTGTCTCTTCATGCATGTCAGCATGGTTGTGCTCCAGTCGAAAATTTGTGCATTTAAGAACTGAACCGCACAATGCATGTGTGCCTAGGATGCCTGATGTAATGTCATGAATCCAGTGATCCACCCAATAATAAAAACTATCACTTTCAGTGATAGTTTGGAAATCTTTTGGATCGACACCTGAGAACCCACTTTGTCTGTGCCTGCCTCGTAGTGTATCCCGATCAACTCGGCTATGTTATGAGGCCCCGGGGGAAAAGTATGAAGGTTGATTGGTTCCCCTCTCCTTGAGAGGGTAGTCAGAAAATAGATTTCCTCCGTCTTCGGAGTCAACGACTGTCCCTCAAGCATGAATGCCTCCGCATCCGGGTACCAATAATCTACTAAGGCGTTCAGCAGCCTGGGTTGTGCCCTCATAAATGGACACTGGAATAATTTTAACAACCCACATTGTGCTAAGATGACGATAGCAGCGGGGTCTTATGAGACCAAAAAATCAATATCCTCATGCTCCCTTTCTCTCTAATGAACATACATCCTGCAAATGACAAGTTCATGGAAGATTAGATCTTGCATTTTTTTTATTTTTTCACATATTGGAGGGTGTACGCGAGTTGTAGTAGCCGCAGTCGCGTATGCACGCATGCAGCTTTTTGACTGCACGTGAGCATACACGTGTTGTCCTAGGATAGCCCGCGTACATGTAGGGCTGACCCTTTTAAAGGTCAGCGCCCCCCCCCAAAAAAAATATTGCAAAAAGGAAGAATGGAAATGCAGGAGGGGCTAATTTGTACTTACTTGGTCCAAGTGGAAGTTCGTTTCGTCCACTGAAACTCCCGGAATCAACTCTTTTGGCAAAGGTTTTTTTTTTAACTTTTGGTCAATTCTCAATTCGCAATGGTGATAATGAGCTACCAAGCTTCTATTTATAGACTTTTTTGGCCCTTTTTGTCATTTTTTCGAACCCTTTTGTCATTTTTTCTAGCTTGAAATTCATTTAGTATGGTTCATGAGTTTCTTATGGAATGTTACGACAAGTGTTACTTTGGGTATTGGGAAAAATTTTGGAGAGTTGGGTCATTTTAAAGGTCCTTTGGTAAAAAAGTCATTTTTCCAACTCGTTGCATCTAAGTTAGGATTCCACCTCCAATTTCTACATCTCGTTGTCTTTTTCACTTTACCATAGGATCGATCCCACCGAATTGCGACATGGAACCCTCACTCCTACTTTAGAAGTGTCATAATTTAGTGGTAGAGCCTACCTTCACATGGATTCCCTAGGTAGATCCTGGTTGCATTTTTTGTGTCCATGTTGTCACTAATGATTACAGGCTCGAGAGTCCTTGATTAGTCTTGTCCTGATTTCGAGTTTGAGCCTCACTTGCATGATTCATTATCACTTTTTAACTCACCCTCGGGACTCCCAAAACAACGGGTCTTCTTTTAAGCCATTTTCAGACCCTCTAAACATGAAAAGATTGTCAAGCGATCTTGTTTCCCTTCACGCTCGCTAAACTGAAATTTGAAGGCTCGTCTGTCTGGTAGTAGTTTACCCCTTTTTCAGTCCGGATGGTCAAAGGTACGAACAAAGGTATACTCTAGGATCTTCGGTTCTCTAGAAGAGTATTCTCAGGTATAGATTTAACCCTTTTTTGGGCCTGAGGGACTAAATTTACAGAAAAGGAACCCCCACGAAGTCCATAGTTAAGCTCTTTTCAGACTCCCTAAAATTGAAAAAATGGTTGAGTGACCTTGTTCCTTCACACTCATTAAATTGGTCCAGAAGAACATCCCTTACGAAGTCCATAATTAAGCTCTTTTCAGAATCCTTAAATATGAAAAGATTATCGAGTGATCTTGTCTTTGTCACACTCGTTAAAATGATTTTGAATAGACGTATGTTCGGTGCTAGTTTACCCCTTTTTCGAACCAACTAGACTACCTTCGAAAAAGGTACCCCAGTGGAGTCTCCTTTTACGTTTTTTTTAGACTCTCTAAAAACGAAAAACCACCGAGCCTACCTTCTTTGGGCTCGTTAAAATTACATCGAAGGACGTTATCATTCTATCTTATTAATCGCATTTGCATTCACGTTTCTTTGTCCCAATGTCGACTCCATGTTGCTCTCAACTGAACCATCTGAAGCATGCCTTAAACACAAGCCTTGTTGCACTTTGCCTTTGCGTCTTGACACCTTGACCCATGGAGGAATTTTCCCAAGTGTCCTTTTCCTGCACATGTCTCCTTGCTCTAAGCATCAGTGTGTTCCTTGCGCTTGGAACTAGTATGTTTGTGACATGTGTTCCTCCTTTGTAACGTAGCATTCTTTTATTCTTTTTCAAAACCTCCCAAAATTATTGAAAAAGACAAAAAAAATCAAATATACCCCAAAAAGAGGAAGGAAAAAGTATTTTCTTTTTATTGATAGAATAATGAGTCGCCCTTGGACAAAGCGCATCCTTATGTTTGTTTGTCAATATCTAGGATTCAATATGACCTTAGGAAGTTGTTCTCACTACATAGAGTTGTGTCCTCCACCGTTTGGTTATCCTTCCAAACATTTGGAGAGTTTGTGTTGCCTCCTGCATCGTGAACTTATGTCAATGCCATGCTGCCTGAGTCTCATTGTTTATCATTCTTTTGTCCAAGGGAAGTCTTACTAAACTTGAGTCGGCCCTTCTACAGTTTTTCTCTTGTCCTCATGCCAGGCCACCCCAAAAGATCAATCAATTCCTTGTTCAAAATCAATGAAATTCTCTGCACTGATCGCCAAGATCCTCTTGTATGTTCCCAACGAGCCGTCGAAGACCTCTGGGTAGTGAAGTTATACACTGATATTACACTCCTACCTGATTTTTGAAGATTTTGAAGTTGTTGCTCGAGCACTGAAGACCTCATCTCCAGCCATCAGGCATCATTGGATTTTTGAAGATGGATACTATACATGTATATATTTTATTTTTAGATGTAGATCCATAGTGTATTGCTCGTGGATACACTTTATATAGTTATATGACATGGATCTGCAGTGTATTTGATTGGCAACCATGATTTTATTTCATCCCGAGCATGGTTATGCCCACCTCGATGAGACAAATTGTTATTTTTTGCAGATGGTACCTCCTGAACTCTGGTTCTTAGGCTCACTCACTTCATACATCAGTGAATATTTGTAATGTATTTCGGCCATCAGATGCTCTTCTGACCTCACACATTAGGGGGTATCTGTTATAACCCTAAATTGCACTAAACATGCATACCTGGCATCATGCCATCTAACTTGCTATCTTTGCCAGGCCATCACTAAACAAGCTCTTCTAAAAACCATTGTTTTGAAGGTGTGTGCGCCCTGCACCACTACTACCCACGTGCACACGCCTGCTGACCCACTACATCCCTCATACACTCACAAAATATCGAAAAAATGGAAAATTGCATAGGATACTAGTTTTCAGGTCGTTACTTAACCGTTTGAATGCCCATAGCCAATGACCCCAACCATTACTATCTCTTTTGGCCTATAAAAGAAGGGGTTGGGGTCCCATTGCAAAGGAGAATCACGAGAGCATAGAAACTCTACCCATTTTCGTATTCCCCCTTTTCCCCAATATTCGGCAACCACATTGTGAGTTTGAGCCAGAATTCCCTTTTCCTCCATTGCAAGCCCTTGTCGTTTCCCTAAGAGAACTGAAGAGGAGAAGGAGACGTGGAAGCAGTTGGTGCATTGTGAAGAGGAGCCCAGGAGCGAGTTCGAGGAGTAGTGCCGGTCTCATATTATAAGTGACTTTTTGTGAGATTAATATAAAGAAGTACTTTTTTCGTCCCGCCAAATGATGTCTTAAATTTCAATTATTTGTTTACATTTCTTGTTTATGATGTCTAACCCACTAATCCATATGTAGAATGCATGCTTGTAGTTTCTTGTTTTCTTTTGGTGAATGCAGGTCAACCTTGGGAGGAGACTTGCAGTCAGGAAACAACCAAGCGCAAAGTGATCGACACCGGACACGGAGTTTAAGGTATGCCTACCGGATCCCTATACCTTGTCTTTTATGTATGATTGTGAGGTAATGTCGGAATAGTTGATAAAAAGTAGGAGACTTTAGATGGTTAGCTCTGCCTACATTTTAGAATCCTGGTGTAGTCCGTAGAGGGTTTTTCCTGCTATAGCAATTGGGCATTGTAAATATTGATGTAATTAGTAGTAGAAATTACGGGGGAGTGTTGGAAAATTTAATTTCTACCTACCGCATTAAGAAAAAACCTTCCACTCAACCACCGGCTACTGTTCCTCCATCGCCATATCCCATCGAAACTCCAATCTCTTCATGAATGTTTTGGATCTTCGGGATCCTTCTAAAGACCTCTATAAAAAGAGGCGATTGTAATCGTTTATGTAGGCATTTGGCAATATCAATTTGTTGTTTGATTGAGTTTAAGATTTGTGTTCTTTCCTCTGCCCACTTCAATAACACCAATGTATGGAGGGGTAATGGAACCCAGCAACCACATGCATATGACCTTAATAGCTTTCATGTCCAGTTATATAGCTGGCGTAGAGGAAATTCTATTGCGGGGGTGAGGGAGAACCCTAGTATTTAGGGATGACAATTTAGTGTTGACACAATATAGGATCAAAGACCAAGGGACGACTAGAATCTGGATGCCAATGAAGTCAAATCTGATCTAGAAAGAACACTTGAAGCAACATTCGAACAAACACGCAATTTGTTTTCATCACCACATTTAGTGTTTAACTTTCAAATCAATTCCATGGTCCACCCGTCAAATTTGACGTTTGTAATCAAATTGGTAAACGTATTAATCAATCAATACAACAATGGGGTGGTTAACAATGGGGTTTTTAATCCATTGACCTATTTTATTAAGTATGAGGGTGAGTACAAGAAGTTGCTTCCTTAAATTGTTGCAAGAGGAATGTGTACCACCCTATTTGAATTGTTTCCACCCTTGCCAAGCCTCCATGTTGAATTTCAAGTACTATGTTATAAAATATCTTACACATATGTTGGAGCAACAATACCTCAAGCATTAGATAAGTAGGTTGCACAAGGTGGACAACAAGGTTTTCAAACCCAATCACTAGTCAAAAATACTCCAACAAGAATTCCAAGAAATTATGTTCAAGGTGAGTCATCTAGTCCAATAACCCAGTCTATTATTTTCCTAAGGTCTAGAAAGACTAGAACTTTGAGAGAAATTTATGAAGATCTATATGTGCATTCAAATTTTGCGTTGTTTACTTGTCAACCCACATATTTTGAAGAAGCAATTAAAGAAGAAAATCGGGTCAAAGTAATGGACTGAGAAATGTATTCCGTAGAGAAGAATCATACGTGGGATATAGTAGATTTACTAGAAGGAAAAAATTGCATTGGTGTAAAATGGATTTACAAAACCAAGTTTAATGAGAAAGGAGAAGTTGAAAAGTACAAGGCCAGATTGGTAGAAATTTTTTTCGTACAACTTGGAATTGATTATGGTGAGACCTTTGCACATCTTGCAAGGTTAGATACAATTAGAGCTGTCATAACCAGAACAACTCAAAAGAGGTGGAAAGTTTATTAAATGGATGTAAAGTCGACATTCTTAAATGGTATTTTAGAAGAACAAGTCTAAGTAGAGAAGCCATCAAAATATCTAATAAAAAGACATGAAGATAAAGTGTACTTATTGAAGAAATCTCTCTATGGTCTTAAGCAAGATCCTAGAGCTTGGTATAGCGGGATGTTTTCATATGTAATCAATAATGCATTCAATAGAAGCAACAATGAACCCATATTATATAGATAGGTGAATAAACAAGGTCAAACTTGATTGTTTGTTTATATGTTGATGAGACGATCTTCACAAGAAATATATTAGTAAACAAGATTAAATCAACCATGAAACAAGAATTTGAAATGATTGATTTGGGGTTAATCAGATATTTCCTTAGTATTGAAGTCATCTAATTAGATTCCAAAAATTTTGTGTTTCAAGCAAGTATGCCATGGATGTGTTAAAGAGGTTCATGATGATGAATTGTAAACCAACACCAACTCCAATTGCAATAGGGACAACGCTCGACAATTATGATATAACATCCAATGTAGATCCAACTTTGTTGAAGAGATTGGTTGGCACCCTCATGTACCACTAGGTCAAACATTATGTATGTTGTGAGTTTGATTTTCACACGGAGTCTTCAAAAGATTCACATTTACAAGTTGGTAAAAGAATTTTGAAATATATTGCTAGATGGTATATTACATTCCAACACTAGTAATGATTTCTTTATTAGATATATTGATAGTGATTTTGCAGGTAGTATTGATGATAGGAAGAGTACCTCAAGATATCACTTTCATCTTGGTTCAGGTATGATTTCATGAGAATCCAAGAAGCAGTCCATCGTGGCAGTTGAAGTTAAGTATGTAGCAACAACAATAGTATTTTTTCAAGTAGTTTGGTTATGTAGACCATTGGGTGATCTTCAACAAGAAAAATAAAGACCAACTCCAATGTAAAATGGACTATGACAATAGCTTTGTCAAAGAACCATGTCTTTATTAAAAAAGTAAGCATATTAATATTACATATTATTTTATTAAAAAACTTGTAAACAATGGAGAAATATACTTAGAATCTTGTAAATCAAAAGACCAATTGACTAACATGTTTACAAAGATATTGGAAAAAATTGTATTTGAGTTTCATACTACAAGAATCCGATGTTGATTAAATCTAAATTTTTGTAACAAAATTTAAAAGAGATCTCTTATTAGTAAACCTACTTTTAGATAGTTTTTTTTAATCTTTCTTATATGTATTTATATCTCCTTTTTGAATCAATGCATCCATGAATGTCGTTGAGATTTATTAGTTATCGCTAATCTTATAATTTATTTATATGTATAAAGTTGTAGGTATAGGTAATTCGCCCCTCTAGGATTTATTTCTTTTACTCATGTGGAATACTCTTACAAACTTATTCAAAGCTAATGAATATAAAAAACAATGGCATCACTCCATTTAGAATTTGATATTTCTTTTACTCATGTGAAAGTCTCTCACAAGCTTATTTAGAACTAATGAATATAAAAAAAAAATGGCATCACTCCATTTAGATTTTGATTTATTTTTTATTGGATTAGAGATTGTGACATCTCGATTCATTAGGATTTATTTCTTTAATCATCTGAAGTCCGTGACAACTTTATTCAAAACAAATGAATATCAAAATCAATGGCATCACTCCATTTAGAATTTGATTTATTTTTTATTGGATTAGAGATTGTGACAACCTGAGTCGTTATGATTTATTTCTTATACTCACCTCAAGTTTATGATATAACCCTATCCAAAACTAGTGAATGTCAAAAGTGAATGTCAAAACCAATGACAGATCACTCAATTTAGAATTTGATTTATTTTTTACTAGGATTTATTTATTTTACTCACCTCGAGTCTGTAACAACTTTATCCAAAACTCATGAATATCAAAATCAATGGCAAATCACTCAAGTTGGAATTTAATTTATTTCTTATCGGATTAGAGATCGTGACAACCTAAGTCATTAGGAGCTTAAGTTTGAGATCATGAATATGTGGAAAAAAAAAAAAAAAAACAGAGTTTGTGCAATAAGCAGAGTAAAGAAAACAGAGTACAAAACAAAGTATTCAAGTCTGTTGTATATGGAATAAAAAAACATATTTATATTGAAAACATTTGTCAGTTACATCCAATGTTGTTTCACTTCAATTCTTCTTCTTCTCTATTGAAACATACCTTCTACTATCTTCTGTTATCTAAAAGGAACATACCTTCACTACTTATAAAAGATAGAACTGCAAAATATCCTACCCACTACAACCACATGCATTTCAAATTTTGGTGACTAGCTAAAATGTATTTAAGAGGATCAGTAGTTGTCCTGGCTGAAAGTCAAAATAGGCTACAAGGCATTTATCTCAGACTACAGGGCATTTATATCAAATTGTAGATCAAACTTATCTTCAACACCCCCCCTTAATATTGACTTCCCTAAACTAGTAATATCCCCATGAGGGATCGCTACAAATAAGTGTTTGTTGAGGTCAATGATTCCCATATCTTCTCTTAGTTTTTCAAAATTCTCCTTTGGAAACGTTTTTGTGAATATGTCTGCAAGTTGCTCCTCTGACTTGCAAAATTCCAAATTTATTTTTCTAGTCTCAACCAATTCTCTTATGAAATGATACCTTATGTCTATGTATTTGTTGCGTCTATGAAACATTGGATTCTTTGATAGAGCTATAGAGGATTGGTTATCATAGAAGATTGGTGTTCCCTCTTGTTGCTCCTAATTTAGATCTGATAGTATCATTCTTAACCATACAACTTGACAAGATGATGCATTTGCTGCCACATACTCTCCTTCTATTGTGGAAAGTGACACAATGGGTTGTTTCTTTGATGTCCATGAAATAGCTCCTAACCCAATTTGGAACACATATCTTAACATAAATAGCTCATAACTCAATCACTGTCATGTACCCAACTAACTGAAAGTTATTTTCTTCAATATATAAAATTCCATGTATTTTGGTGCCATTCACATATCTTAAAATTCTTTTTCCTACTTGCAAGTGTGTTTCCTTTGGAGTTTCCATAAACCTAGAGATTAGACTAACTGCATACATGATATCAGATATTGGTGTTGTTAGATACATAAGACTTCCAACCATACTTTTATCAAATGTTCGATCCACATTGTTACTGTGATCATCTTTGCTTAGCTTCAAACCTATTGTTGCCGGTGTTGGTGTTGGCTTTCTATTCAACATCCTAAATCTCTTCAAGATATCCCCTGCATACTTGGTTTGAGATATGAAGATACCTTCATTTGTTTGTTTAACCTCAATACCAAGAAAATATCTCAATAACCCCATATATGTCATTTCAATTTCTTTCTTCATTGCTATTTTGAATTCTTCTATGGACAAATTGATATTTCCTGTAAAAATCAGATCATCTACATATAAGCAAATAATTATAATTTCACCTTGATTGTTGATTTTGATGTAAACTGTTGGCTCACTGCTCCTTTTACTAAAACCATTTCTCAACAAGTATGAGTCAATGTGGCTATACCAAGCCCTGGGTGCTAGCTTGAGTCCATACAATGTTTTCTTCAACCTATACACTTTCTTCTCAAGTCCGGGAGTTTCAAAACCAGGGGGTTGTTGAACATATACTTCTTCTTTTAACACTCCATTGAGAAATGTTGATTTTAAGTCCATCTGATGGACTTTCCAGTGGCGTTGAGATACTATTGCCAAGACAACTCGTATTGATTCCATCCTTTCTACAGGAAAAAACATTTCATTATAATCTCTTCCATGTTGTTGTTTATACCCTTTGACCACAAGTCGTGCTTTGTGTTTTTCAATTCTTCCTTCTACATCATTCTTGGTTTTATAAACCCACTTGACACCAATAAATTATTTTTATTCTACAAAGTTTACTAGCTCCCATGTCTCATTTTTCTCAATTGCTTGCATTTCTTCATCCATGGCATCACACCATTTTCTTTCTTTTACCACATCTTCAAAAAAAATATGATCAAATTCAAAAAAGAAAGAAAAATTCACCAATTCATTATCATCATATTCATACTTGAATGTCTCATATATCTCCCTCAAGCTTCTTGTTTTTCTTGAGCTATCGTCCCCATGATACCTTGAATATGATGAATTGGTTCTTCCTTTTGTGTTAGGAGTTCCCATTGGAGGAGTTTCCTGGGGGGAAACTTGGGAATTTGTTGATCGAGGTGTCACTTGGGTGATACCTTGTGTTCCATTTGATAATTCCATAGGAGGTATTGCTTCCCCAACATCTTGTGTTGTTCCTTGCTGATCATTCCATGCTTAATATTCAAGAAAGATCACATCTTTGTTGATTGTTAAGTCCTTTGTTTTGATATTGTATAGTTTGTATGCCTTTGATTGTTCACAATAAAAACTGATTTTTCTCATTTATCATCCCATTTTTGTCTTATTTATTTGGGTATATGTGCAAATGCCACACAACCAAAAACTCTCAAGTGTTCAACACTAGGCTTTTTCTTGCTCCATGCCTCTTCTAGAATCATGTTACAAACACTTTTTGTGGGAAATCTATTCAACAGATAAATCACAGTTGTTACTGCTTCACCCCAGAATTCATTTGACAATCCTTTAGCCTTTAACATGATCCTTACCATTTCCGAGATGGTTCTATTTTTCCTTTCTGCCACACCATTCTGTTGTGGTGTATACCTTGTTGTAAATTGCTTCTTGATTCCATGTTCTTTGCAAAAATTTAGAAATTCATTTCATATGTATTCTTCTCCTCTGTCAGTCCTTAGGACCTTTATGCAGTGTCCACATTGTTTCTCAACTAGGGCCTTGAATTGCTTGAAGATATCAAAGGCCTCAGATTTATACTTTAAAAAATAGACCCATGTTTTTCTACTGAAATCATCTATGGATGTTATAAAATATTGATTTTTTCCAAGAGAGGGGGTTTGCATAGGACCACACAAATCTGAATGAATCAATTCAATTGGAGATCTTTCTCTCCACGATTTACAAGAGGGAAAAGCATTTCTATGTTGTTTTCCAAAAATGCATCCCTCACATATTTTAGTAGGTTGTTCAATCATAGTCCTCTTACCATTTGCTTCTCATACAACAAATTCAATCCACTGTAAATCAAGTGACCATATCTTAGATGCCAAAACCTAGATTGGTCTATTGTATCAACTTTGAATGCAACTTAAAATTCATTCTTCATGGTTAATGGAAACATTCTTGTCTTTGTCATCTTAACTGTTGTAATTTGACTATCACTACTATTTCTATAAAAAATAATGCATTCTCCATTCTCAAACATAACCTTATATCCCCTTTGAACTAACTGTCCAACACTAATGAGATTGTGTTTTAAACCGGGGACATAGTATACATCTTGGATTTGTTTAATTTTACCTTGCTTGGTGCAAATGGAGATGCATCCTTTACCCATGAATGACACTTTGTTTTTCTTTCCCATTCTCACCTCATATTTCACATATTCATCAATACTAGAAAACATTTCTTTGTTTCCACTCATGTGGTTGCTAAAACCACTAAGTACCAAACATCATTATTACTTTCTTCTTCTACATTGCAAATGATGAACACATTTTCTTTCTTTTCACTTTTAGTTTCTTCCCTCTTAATGAAATTTGCATTTTGTTGATACATACCATATTTTTTTTTCTACATTCAGATGCATAATGTCCAATCTTTTTACAGTAATGGCACTGGACATTTGATTTTTCATACCTTTGTGAAAATATTCCACACGAATTGTTGTTGCTTCTTCCTCTTCCACGTGTTTCTGAAGAATTTATTTTTCCTCTTTCATGGCTATTGTTGAAGCTTCCACTTCCACCGCCTCTAGCAACACCTCTATTGTTGGATGATCTGCCTCTTCCTCTAACTGAAACTTGAGATCTAAATTCTTGCTCAGAAGAGACGGTAGCTGATCTATTTAGTCTTTGTTCATGGATTTGCAAGGAATCCATAAGTTTATCAAGGCACATTTGAGTTATGTCCTTTGACTCTTCTATTGCTACAACAATATGATCAAATCTGGGAGGAAGACTTCTCAAGGTTTTTTCTATGATTCTTTGATAACATAGTTACCAACTTAACGAGAACTCTACAGAGTCTCATTTTTTGGGGGGTAGTTTTTTACCCCGTTTTTAAAAATGGTGCTGTTGAAAGCACCCCCCTCCCTTTTTAGGTGATTTTTTGATATTTTAAGTTTTCTGATACATAAGGTTTCCACTTTTTTGTTTTTAAATGCTTGTATTTTCATTTATTTTGAAATTGTTCAAAAAAAAAAAAAAAAAATTCTCAACAATGTATTTTTATCTATTTTCAAACTTTTCTATTTTTTTTATTGTTTTATTTTTATTTTTTAATCATATTTCCATGCTCCATCCATTGTTAAAAATGTTGTACACCATTTTTTTTTAAATTAAGATTTTTCATATAATTATGTGTTCCTAATTAAGTTATGATTCCATACTTTTTAAATATAATGGAAAATATCATTTTTAACACAGTGTTTTACGTTTACTTCAATACATAGAAAATAATTGTAGTTAAATAACACTATTTTAAAATATTTACTAAAAAGATATAATTCAATTTTTTAAGATCAATTAAAAACTAAAAAAATAAGAAAACAAAAAGAATTGAAATTTAAAAAAATATATATATTTTAAAAACAAATTTACATTTAAAAAAATCATTGAAGAAAAACTTTAAAAACTAAAGAGAAAAAAAAATCATAAAATTAAACATATATAAAGTAAGAAATTAAACATATATAAAGTAAGAGAAAATAAGAAAAAAATTATATAAAGTAAAAGAAAATAAGAAAAAAATTAAAAAAAAGGGTAAAAAAAATAATTTGTTTTCATAAATATATAAAAAAAATCAAATTTATATACAAAACATATACTATATATGTTTTTAAATAAATTTGATTTTTTTATATATTTAAGAAAACAAATTATTTTTTAGGTGTTTTAATTTACTTTAGTCAAATATGTTTTATTTTTATTATTTTATTGAACTTTGTTTTTGTTTTGAGTTTTTTTTGTTTTTTTTTTTTTAA
>ML783355.1:344674-358633 GCA_009831015.1 Picea engelmannii | reverse complement strand
ACTAATCTATATGAATAGCGTTAAGTTGCAGGATTTATCATTGATACCTTGCCTCCGATTCTGTAGATTTCTATGTTCATCTTCTAAATAGTTTCAGTTAAGAGATTCTTAAGTGCTTGTTAATTGGAATTATTTTCCTAATCCTTCTTCCCTCCATCATTTAAATTATTAAAGATCCAGTGACCTTGTCATCTCGCCTTGTGAAAGAATTCTTCAGCATTTCTGGTTGCTTCTCGGATTTTATTAAGTACAGACTCCATAGCCCAATGGATGTGTGATTAGTCTCAACCATCTTTATAAATCCTTACGACAAAACAAAACTCGCGCCTCTAACTAGCCTAATATCTTAATTCAAACAAAGCTAAATTATATAGAGAGATCCCTCTCTGAAGCTGGAAGGGCTAGATCCCAGCTTTAAAAGCGGTTGGTTAAGGTTACCTTTGTGTTTTTCCTCTTTTTCAACCTCTAGGAAATTTACAGAGTGATAACACATTACATATAAGGGATCGTAGTATATCTCATTTATGCGTGCCTTTGTAGAGGGTGTGTTGCACCTTCATTTTCAATGCAACATTTTTACAAGTTGAAGCCAAGGTGGGACTTCTACCTAAGCAAGAAAAACAATGCCCAACTTGACTCTACCTTGGTCACATCATGCTTCCCCAAGTTGAAGTCATGTGTGGGGCTTCTACCTAAGCATTAAAAATAGTGCCCACACATGCTCTACCTTGGTTGGAATTTTGTATTAGTTATTTTTCACAAGTCCCATCAGTTTCTTACGAGAGATATTTCATTTTTCTTGGGATCCTTGGGCAAGCATCTAGAAGGTCATGATTGGATTTTATATTTTTCCAACTACAAGCCTTTGGGACTTTATCCCCTTCTTCCCATGAAATGAAGGACAATCCCTTCTTGGGTCAGTAAACCTGAAAATCCCAAAAGGTAAGGAGATGAGGGGATTGAGTGTGGAAAATGACAAGTATAGTCAGGAGTGGCACGATAACTCATTAAGGGAACCTCCCAGTAGAAAACATATCCCCAAGGGTGACCCACTTACTAGGGCGCAATGTCAACCACCAAAGTGAAACAGGGCAAAGAACATAATGTCCAAGAAAACGTTACATAATTAAAAGCGGTTTAAAATGCATAAACTCAAATACCTCAAATATTGAAATGACACTCACCATAATACCTGGCTTGTACCTCATGGAGAAAGACCCAATGTCTTCTGGAAGCCAGCTGACGTGGTGGATACCCTCATGATGAACCTAGAATTGTGGTGGCGAGGTGGATCTCTATCTGTGCAAGTGGACATTGTTGGTCAAGTTGTCTCTCGGTACTCCATGTCTGCAACCTGAGGTCCTTGAGACATCATCTCCTTAGTTATCCCTAGGAATTGGGGATAACATGCTACACCTATGATTATCAATATGAAGAAGGTTGTCACTTCAGATTTAGAATTGGTGGATCCTAGAATATATAGGCAACTGATAGGGTCCTTGATGTATTTGGTCAATACTAGGTCGATATATGTTTGTTTTGAACACCTTCAGTCAGTTCATGGTGGAGTCGAGGCAAGTGCATTGGATAGCAACAAAGCATGTGCTCAGGTACTTGAGAGGTACAATAGAGTATGCGTTGAGGTATCTTAGAGGTGATGGAGTGAGGCTATAAGGATATTCAAACTTAGAATTGGGCAGGGAGTGCAGTGGATAGGAAGAGCACCTCAAGTTGTTGTTGTAGCTTAGGATCAGTAGAGATTGCATGGTTCAACAAGAAGCAAACTTTTGTAACACTTAGTTCAGCAGAGGCAAAGTACATGGAAGCGTGTATGGCTAGTTGTGAAGCCATTTGGCTTCACAAATTGCTTAAAAGTTTATTTGATCAAGAGTTGGAGCCCAGAGTATAATGTGATAATCGAGTTTGTATCAAACTCTTTGAGAATCCAGTATTCCATGATAGGTCCAAACATATTGAGATCAAGTATCACTTCATTAGAGATAGGATCCAAAAGGGAGCAGTCAATCTTCAATATGTTTCCACATATGAGCAAGTTGCAAACATTCTAACCAGACCCTTGGTTAAAGGGAAGTTTGTATTATTCAGGGACAAACTTGGAGTGGTGCAGAATACCTTCCTTGCTAAGAGGGAGTGTTGATGTTTGTAGCATCGGACAAGTACTTCCGCACATGTCTAAGTGTCTAGGAATGTGGAAGTTGTCCAAAGCCTTCTACCTTGATACTTTATTTTAATTAAAAGAATTATTAAAGTAAAGTGTTTGTATTAATTAGTTGAGTTTATTTAATGAAATGCTAAAATATATTAACATTAATGAATTAAATCTTAGCCATTGATCTCAAGTGAGGTTAGATGTAATCTTAACCGTCAATCACTTTGGATGTTAGGGTTAGGTCATAACTCAATATTATAAAAAACAAAACTAGGGTAAAGGAGGAAAGTTGGTTGTTTTGACATAGAGAGGAGAGAAGGACTTTTGCTCAAGGATATCTCGGATAGGTGGAGAAGGAATTTCATCTAGAGATCAGTATAGGTCAAGGAGAAGAGAGAACATAAGCAGTCGCAAGTGGGTTTCAGCAGATTGGAGTCACGGCAGCAGGGTCACATCGTACGAAGCTTGTCATACAGTGTGTGTGCACATGTATGCAGGTTTCAATGGAGACAAGCGCGTATACACGGGTTTGATTAAAGAAAGGTGTGTACATATCGAAAAGCATGAAATTTTGGGGTCGTACAACAAACCAAGAGTTTCTAAGGTTTGCAGGTACTATCTAAAGTTTTATGTATTTCTCAGGGGGGCATTTTCCCAGGTACAAGAGCCCTTGTAAGCTTTGAATTTATTTGAATCATAAGCTTAGTTGATGAGCAAAATATCTTTGTGTCTTGTGTATGAGATTTTGGTTTCCAGTTTTTCTTCTGCGCTATTTGTTTCAGTTGATTATTCCAACAATGTATTTTTTTTGTGAGCTGCTAATTTGATTTACAACAAGGAAATCACTAGTAAACAATATACTTAGGTGTTGGGATTAGAAAATCAACATCAATGTCATGAAATATGGCTTTAATCTTAGAAGCTAAAGTCATGGGATCATTCTTCAACTTTAGGTTGAAGAGCTTCACTAGTTATTGTATGAGCTCCAGTGAGTCATACAAATCCTTCAATTTCTTTAAAGTACCATACAAGTATTTAGTGGAAATAATATGGCGGCTCACGTAATATGGCAGTAATCAACGCATATGATTTCTTGTCTTTGTTATTCCATATAACACGCTCCTTGTATTATGTAGGTATGCTCGGTCTACTATAATTCTCTCCTTGTCTACTATCCTTCTCTCCTTCACTAATGCCATCCCACAAGTCGTTAAAAATCAGAGTGTGTTTGATCTTTCTGGACCATTCTGGCTAATTTTCTTTGTTGGTCAGCACCACGATAACAATGGAGATGAGAGAATGCATTTTCAAACACTAGTTTCTCCTCTCAATCCATTTTTTCTTTGAAGAACGACAGGTTTTCTTGCAACAGAAAAGTGGCTTGACAGAGATGCAACCTACACGAAACAATTTTCCTTACTACAAGAATGCTCAGAGAAAAATGATGAACCCAACTCACAAAAAGAAGGCTTCATTGTAGAAGATCGATAACTTCTACAGATTCTCGTGCTGGATGTGGCATGCACATGGGATCTTTGTGCAGTTCGCCCCTTGAGCAACCAATATATAAGAAACTTTATAAGCAATCTTGATATTCTTCGAAGTGAGGTCTAGGCAATCTCAGCTTACCAACCTAACTGTGTTGCATGTGCCTCATCATCTTTTGCAATGGAAATGGAGAAGGTAGAGGATTGCAATGATATTGTGAAATTGGTGAGCTCCAATGGAAAAATATTCAACATGAAGAGGGCGATTGTGGGTTTGTGTTCCACTATGTGTGCCACACATAGTGATGCATTGAAAAAGGAGTGTGAATATCTTTAAAAAAAAGTGAACCCACAACCTTTGACAACCTCGTGTTGAACTGGTTAAACCCTTGAACTTCTAATGCCCAGAACACGATCCATCAAAGTGGAGAAAGGATGGCATATGCCCATAATCATGGGTTGCTAAAACCACAAATGCTAGTTGCTTTCAAAATGCCTTCAATTTCAATGGTGATAACCCTCCAAAATAACTACGAGCAAGTGTCTTGACTGATATTTCAGGATTCAAAGTGGTCGAGGCAACGAAGATATAGGGGTTCAAAGCTCTTAAAGTATGTGTACCCATTGAATGGATTAGGTATATGTAGGTAAAGTTGCTACATATTTCATGGTTGAAGAAGAAGGCAAACACTCTCCATGCAACATGGAATGGTTGGATATCTCAAAACAATAAGCTAATCAACTCGAACTAGGAAAGGAGTGTTGAACAATGTGTTGCAAGAAGAAATTTGGTGGACGACGTAGATGTGGATCATCTAGTTGAGATGTTGAAGAGGAAAATCCAAATACGGAGTCTAAGCAATGGTTACGCCAACAGAGGGAGAAGAAATGACAGAGCAAATGGAAAACCCTAGGCAGGTGAATGACAAAGATGAGGGTCACAGGGAATAACCAGAGGGATAGAGGCATTTCTACACGAGGTAGAGAATCATACAGTTAAATTGGATCCGATACCACTACCATGCCAGGTATGGACAGGAATAAGTAACTCCACACGTGCATTATTTCAACTATGACTCTTTGTATTCAACTATGACTCTTCATATACTATTTACAAAATATCATAATCACGAGGATTAGGTATCCAACATTGTTCAATACCCAATTGTGTCTAAATTCATAGAGAACTTTTGTGGTCCTATTTGTTCACTAATAATAGAACGGTGATCTTGTTTGTTCACCAATTAGCAGTTCAAAGATGGTAGCTATTCACTTCCAAAAATTCTACTCTCTTTCAAAGTTCATTTCAAATGAACCATTCAACATCCATATTGGTGGTTTTTTAGGCATATATTCATCGAAGCTCAGTTCAAAAGTTTCAGATTGAAGATTGAGATGATACAAGTTTATGCATTAGTTATTGTTGTCTTATTGGTATACTTATTCAGACTTGTGATTAAGGGGGGGAATGTTAGACTATGAGTCCCTAGACAATCACAAATTTCGAGACCACCTTCTTATGAGTTGTCATCCTTATCTATTGATTAGGTGTTGTCATTATTCACTGATGAGTTGTTAATGAGATCTAGATCTAAAAGTGGTCAAATGCATGTACTATATATTGACATCATGAGATGAATCCAAATGTCGAGAATGGATTAAATCATTTTCCGCCAGTTCTTGTCTTGTTATGTGTGTGCTCTATTTCTTAACAAGTATTGGGTTCTCCTAAAAAGAATTATGTAGGAGAATCTCCATGAAGGCTCTTATCATTTCTTACTTCATCGTGGTCTTGTTTTCAACTTGACTAGCAAGGATCTATTCAAGAGAATTGTTATTGGTTGAGTCACGCATCCACTCCTCATGTCTACTACCTCTTTGAGCCATTATGTATTGGCTTGTCGATCTAAGACTGGAAATAACATTTTTGAAGCAAATGGATTTTAGTTTTGGACAATATTCCACAAAGCACATATTTAATAGTTTCATGTCAATAATTGAAATATGTGGTTTTTGGCCTGAGCGGTTTTGGGGCCTCAAAGGATGTAATATAATGTTCAACACCCTTTCACATTGTAAAATTGGATTCAAGCTTTCTAATGCAATTTATAGTTTGTGATTCCAAGCTACAGTTTAGGAGATATGGCCTCAACAAGTTAGGGCTCCCTTGACCCCTATATTAAACAAGAGAGGGTGTTGATTGCTCCAAATGCATAACTCCACAAAGCTAAAGCTTGTTAAAGAGAGTAGATCTAGTAGAGGATAAGAGGTGGAAACCCTCTAGGAGATTAGATCTAGGGTGGTGATTTTACATTCCTGGGGGTGTGAGACTAAGGGTAAAAAATGTTAACCATTGAGGTGACTAAATCATGAGGTCACGATCACTAGGCTCTAATACCAATTAATATGCAAACACTACCAACAATGCAAGAAGATACTCACATAGAAGAGAGTGCAAGAGAGCAAGTATGCGAGGAAATTTGTCAGAATTGTACACATGTTGTATTACTATATATGAAGAGTACAAAATGTTAAATTTTCAAGCTTGATTCATATAGAGATGATATTTATCTTCTTTTCAACACATTAAATCATTTAACCACAATATACTAAAGAACTGAATAAAAGAGAGCGGCGTAACAAACGAGATCATGATAGAACACAGAGATTTACCCCGGGAAACCCAATAAGGGAGAAAACCCCAGCAAAGATCTCTCATCTTTATTTATTAATGAGCTTGCATGTACAAACCCTAAATAGGGTGCTACAGTTCAAAGAGAGAGAATGACTAGAGACTTTTACATGTTGAGTATTAGTGAGGAAAAAGGGTAAAAAGTTAAACCTTAAGCTATGTCAATAAAGAAACAAGTCCCAACCATTGATCTAGAAGAGGATCCAATGGTTGGGATCTTCCACGATTTGAGGGCCCACACACTAACCCTAATCGAAGAAAAGAGGAATAATAAAACATGTTACCTAGCAGTCTATTGCTCTCATAAAATTTGAATGATAGAAAGGAGGCGCACAGTGGGCAGACTCGCCCGAGTGCCCGAGAGATAGCTCATATTTTTTGCTACCCCGACCGAGTAGGGTCGGTGTCTAATACACGGGAGGAAACCTGTATCTCTACTACACAGATCGAGTAGGGTCTCTACCACATAGTGGCATACACAGGTCGCAACATAACTCTTATCCAGAACTGTACGGGGTATTTTATGCAAGGGAATCCAGAACTGTAAGAGTTCGAGTAAGCTACATGAATTGACACTCAAGCTACAGTTGTACGAAATATTTGTAAAGGTTGTAAGAAGTCGACCAGCATGCTTGTGTATTGTTCCCTGTCTAGATAAATAACATTTTACTCCCTTCTTTATTGTTTTTGTTCTGTCTTGAGCATTTTATTATCATTCACTAAGTTTATGTATAATCTGCTTGTTATTGTTTTCATTATTTTCTACATGGTATCATAGTTAGGTTAGTTGGGACCGCTCTCTTCTATTGAAATGGTAGAGGAAGTGTGTACGGCATGTATGTCTTCTACCCAAACCAATGAGGTCTGGTATATAGACAGTGGAGTGTCCAGTCACATGACTGGCCACAAGCACTACTTCAACAACTTGAGTGAAAAAGAATTTGGTTTTGAAATCCTTCTCGGTGATGACTACGCCTATCATCCAAAGGGAGATGGAATTGTAAGGTTTGAGAGGGATTATGGCAAGCATCTTTACCTATCGGGCATTCTCTATGTTCCTGGACTGAAGAAGAACCTGGTCTTAGTATCATCCCTAGAAGAAAAAGGTTATGAGGTTTCCTTCAAGGACCGAAGGGCCTACATCAAGCCCAGGGAGTTGAGCATGGGATCTGAAAAAGTCATTGGAGTAAGGAAGGACAAGTTGTATAAATTACAGTTTGACTCCCACTATGCCCTAGCAAGCAACAACAACACTAGAGATTGTGAGTTATGGCATAGGAACATAGCTCATCTCGAACATGGTGCCCTCAAAACCCTGGGTAAGATTGTAACAGGGATGCCCTCATTCACTTCAGAACACCATGAGATATGTAAAGGGTGTGTTCTAGGCAAGTTTGTGCATGCACCCTCCCTCGAGAGTGAATCAAGGTCCAAGAACATTTTAGACCTAATTCATACTGACATCTATGGTCCCATGTCCTCCTTATCCATAGGAGGAAAGTTCAAGTACTACATCACTTTCATAGATGAATTCTCCAGGAAAACCTAGATTTACTTCTTGACGGGAGAAACCTCAGAAGAAGTTCTCAAGAGGTTTCTTGAGTTCAAGGCCCTAGTTGAAACTCAGACAGGAAAGAGGATAATATCCCTTGGGTCTAAGAATGGAGGAGAGTACACCTCATATGCCTTTAAGAGGTTTTGTGTTGAGGCTAGAATCAAAAGAGAATTGACAGTCCCTTATACCCCTCAACAGCATGGGATATTAGAGAGGAAGAATAGAGCCATTGTAGGTGCAGCAAAAGCAATGTTGCATGATCACAACCTTCCTAAGTTTCTCTGAGCAGAGGCCTGCAACATTGCAGTCTATATTCAAAACAAAAGTCCTCACAAAGTACTGGGAAACGTGACTCTAGAGGAGGCCTTTACCAGAAAGAAGCCAGACATTAACCACCTCTGGATCTTTGGGTGTGTTTCCTACTGCCATATCCTTGCTGAGAAAAGGACTAAGCTCAATCCTACAACTGAAAAGGGGATCTTGGTTGGGTACAGTGAGACCTCCAAAGCCTACAGAGTATACATCCCCACCATCAGGAAAATTGTCCTACGCAGAGACATAAAGTTTGAAGAAGAAAGAGCCCTTCAAAATTCATATCAAGAGAAGGACATCTCTGAGACCGAATCCCCCAGTCAAGAGGAGAAGATCTCATCAGCAGTGGTAGATATTCCCACAGTGGAATACCAAGAGGGAGAGATATCGACCACTTCCAAGAAAAGCAAACCAAAATGGGTCGAACAAATGCTAAGGGAAGCAAATGAACAAGTACAGTCTCCAAAAAATTTAGTTATAACAAGTGTACCCCCTCAGAGATATTCAGGGTACGCTGCTCTCATGAGCACTATGATTGAATCAAAACCAAATTGCTTTGAAGAAGCCATTGTAAGGAAGCCCTGGAGGGATTCCATGGTGGAAGAGTATGCCTCCATAGTAAAGAACAATGTGTGGGAAATTGTGCCCAGACCCCTGAACAAATCCATAGTCATTTCCAAGTGGATATACAAGATAAAACATGCAACGGATGGGAGCATTGACAAGCACAAGGCCAGATTTGTTGCTCAGGGATTCTCCCAAAAAGGAGTGGATTACGAAGAGACTTTCGCTTTAGTGGCCCGGTACACCTCCATTCGCACAATCATATCTATTGCCACTCAAATGGGGTGGAGAATACATCAAATGGATGTAAATACTGCTTTCCTCAACGGGAACATTAGAGAGGAAGTCTATCTGGAGCAACTAAGGGGTTTTGGGGTCCATGACAGAGTGAGCCATGTATTCTTACTAAAGAAGGCCCTGTATGGACTCAAACAAGCACCCAAAGCGTGGTACTCCGGGATTGAAAGTTACAAAGTATTGGATTCATCAAGACTGATGTTGATCCAAATCTATACCTCCTTATGAAGGGAGAGGACATCCTCATTCTGGTGTTGTATGTGAACGATCTCTTCCTCACATGAGCATAAACTCTAATAGCAACCTGCAAACAAGATCTGGCCAAAGAATTTGAAATGAAAGATTTAGGACTAATGCACTACTTTCTTGGGCTTGAGATCTCGCAACAGGAGGGTGAGACCTTTTTGGGTCAAGGAAAGTACACAATTGAGATTCTCAAAAGATTTGGGATGGAGGACTCCAAATCCATGACCACCCCCATGATCACAAATCTCAAGAAATTAAACTCTTTCGAGTCCGACAAAGTGAATCCCACCATCTATAGATAGTTGATTGGATGCTTAATGTACTTGAAAAACACCAGACCTGATATATGATTTGCTTTCAACACCCTAAGTCAGCATATGGTAGATCCAAGGGAAGTACATTGGATTGCAACAAAACACATCCTAAGGTACCTGAAGGGTACAATAGAATTTGGTCTTCAATATCTACAGGGAGAACAAATCAACCTGGTGGGTTATTCTGATTTAGATTGGGCTAGAAGTACAACTAATAGAAAGAGTACCTCTGGTTGTTGCTTCAACCTAGGCTCAAGTGTGATATCTTGGTACAACATAAAGCAAAAATCAGTTGCACTTAGTTCAACAGAAGCCGAGTATATCGCAACCAGCCAAGCAAGTTGTGAGGCCATTTGGCTTCAGAAAATGCTTAGAAATATTTTTGAGATGGACTTGGTTCCCACCACAATTTTTTGTGATAATCAAAGTTGCATCAAGTTATCCGAAAATCTAGTCTTCTATGATAGATCCAAGCACATTGAAATGAGATATCATTTCGTCATGGACAAAGTTCAAAAAGTGGTAGTAAAACTTCAATATATTTCCACCAATGAACAAGTAGCAGACATCTTGACCAAAGCACAGCCAAAAGGAAAGTTTGAATACTTCAGAGGAAAATTGGGTGTCTTAGAGAACCCATTCCTCACTAAGAGAGAGTGTTGAGTATTAGTGAGGAAAAAGGTAAAAAGTTAAACCTTAAGTTATGTCAATAAAGAAACAAGTCCCAGCCATTGATCTAGAAGAGGATCTAATGGTTGGGATTTTCCACGATCTGAGGGCCCACACACTAACCCTAATCGAAGGAGGAATAATAAAACATGTTACCCAACAGTCTATTGCTCTAAAAAAATTCGAATGATAGAAAGGAGGCGCATCGTGGGCAAACTCACTCGAGTGCCCAAGTGCCCGAGTGATAGCTCATATTTTTTGCTACACGAACAGAGTGGGGCCGTTGTCTAAAACACGGGAGGTAGCCCGTATCTCTACTACACAGACCGAGCAGGGTCTCTACCACATAGTGGCATACACAGGTCGCAACATAACTCTTATCCAGAACTGTACGAGGTATTTTGTGCAAGGGAATCCAAAACTATACGAGTTCGAGTATGCTATAGGAATTGACACTCGAGCTACAATTGTACGGGATCTTTGTAAAGGTTGTAAGAAGTAGGCCAACATGCTTGTGTATTGTTTCTTGTCTAGATAAATAACATTTTACTCCCTTCTTTATTGTTTATGTTCTGTCTTGAGCATTTTATTATCATTCACTAAGTTTATGTATAATTTTCATGTTAGTGTTTTCATTATTTTCTACATTACACTCGTGTTGCTTGCAGATCTGGAGAATATTGTAGATTTGAAATGTATACAGAAGATATGAACTGAATATTGTAGATATGATCTTAATACAGAAGATTTGAACCGAATATTGTAGATCTGCACTTGGATGTTGCAGATCTGCACTTGAATATTGTAGATCTACAGTTGGATGTTGTAGATCTGCACTTGAATATTGTATATCTCTTGGATATTGTAGATATGCACTTAGATACTATAGATCTGTACTTAGATGTTGTAGATCTCACTTGGATACTATAGATCTGAACTTAGATGTTGTAGATCTGCACTTGGATACTATAGATATGAACTTAGATGTTGTAGATCTACACTTGGATACTATAGATCTGAACTATGTATAGAGAATGGTCCTCTTGTCTTTTTATGGTTTCTCCCATCCTTCTAGAAGCATCCAAATCTTATCTTCTTGTTGGGCTAATTCAAACTTCTAGAAGCCCCAAGGTGGGCATCACTTTAAGTTGTCATGTTACTAGGTATAAAGTTCACCCTCCTTTTCTTTTAATAATTTAATAACATTTTAATATAACATTATAACTTAGGCTTTTAGCCTTTTAATTCTCCATTAACACTTTAACTTTAGTCTCTAGGACTAAGTACAACATTTGCAAGCACATCTTGTCCTTCTATCAACCTGCATGGCCCTCACCTGCTCATAATTGCTTCATTACATCAATAAGAGGAAAGATCTTTATACTTGTGTGGTCATTTGATCCTCCTACTTGGTCATATGCTACAGTGAGACTAAGAGTGGCCAACTCCTAGAAGATCACAACAAAGACGAGGAGGTCAACGCACACGTCAGACTAGCTCATAGGACTTGTACATTCGTCCTGACTCTTGCTAAATTTTACCTTGACTTTTGCACAAGGCTCACAAGGTTTCTTGCAGCATGTCCTTCGTCCTGACTCTTATTTTGGCTCACAAAGTTTGTACGTTCATCTTGAATCTTGCCATGACTCACAAGACTGGTTGATTCTCAAAATCACCCTGGCTAGCTTCAAGGTGGCCACTTAAGGCCTCTCATTGGAGAATGTCTCGTGATGCTGCTATTTTTAACACTCCCTCTTAGTAGGGGAGGCATTCTCTGCAACTCCAAGCTTGCCTCTCAAGTGCACAAATTGTTTCAATGGCAATGGCTTGGTCAGGATATTTGCTACCTGCTCATTTGTTGATATGTATTGTAGCTTGATTATCTTTCTTTGGACCATGTCTCTGATATAATGGTATCTCATATCAATATGCTTTGATCTGTCGTGAAATACCAAATTTTTTGTAAGCTTTAAGCAGCTTTGATTATTTGTAGTCTCTAGCCTGTCACTAAATATCCCATAAATCAACTTTATGAACCATATTGCATCCATGTTGGCATCACTAGCCGCAATATATTCAGCTTCGGTTTTGCTCTGAGCAATAGATCCTTGTTTCCAACTTGACCATGAAATCATAGCTAATCCTAGACTGAAGCAGTAGCGTGAAGTACTTTTCCTGTCCAATGGGTTACCAGCCCAGTCAGAATATGCATAACCATGCAGAAATATACCACCACTGGATGTATACCTTAGACCACAAGTAATGGTCCCCCGGAGATATCTCAAAATGTGTTTAGCTGCCACCCAGTGTCTCTGTCTCGGTTCAACCATAAACTGGCTCAATGCGCTAACTGCATAGCAAATATCAAGCCTAGTCTGAATCATATACATGAGTGACGCAATAAGTTGTCTATACATGGTGCGATCTACCAAGTTTGATCCTGTGTTTGAATCATGCAGCTTCCTTAAGTTTGTAATCATGGGGGTTGTCATAGCTTTTCATTCCAGCCTTCTAAACCTTTTTAGTACAGATCCAAGTGAGATCCAAGCTTGGATCTACTTTCCTTCTGCCAAGAAGATTTCATCATGTCTTTGCTAGACTTCCAAACCAAGGAAGTAATGCATTAACCCCAAATATTTCATTTCAAATTCTGAGGTGAGCTCCCTCTTACACCAAGCTATCAAACCTTCATCTCCTGTAAGGAAGAGGTCATCCACATAAAACACTAATATAATAGGTTGGTTCCTGGTAACTTTAAAATACAAGTTAGCATCAGCATCACTTTTATGAAAACCCAAGCCTTTCAGAAAGCCATCAATTCTTTCATACCATACTCTAGGAACTTGTTTAAGTCTGTACAGTGCTTTTCTTAACTTACACACATGAGAATCCTTGTTATACAATACAAACCCTTCAAGTTGTTCCACAAAGACTTCATGTTCTACTTTTCCATTCAGAAAAGTTGTTTTTATATCCATTTGATGCAATTTCCAACCAAGTACAAAAGCCCAAGAAATGATTGTTCAAATGCAAGTATACCTGGCCACTGGAGCGAATGTCTCATCGTAGTCTATACCTTCCTTTTTGTTAGAATATAATGGATGTGCTCGTTTTACCATTGACAATATCACTATTGTCACCCAACCATAGGCCGAAGCCACCCTCCGAGCACCTTAACCTTGACAGAGAATCATTCTGGAAGCAAACCCTAGGCTAGATAGCCAAACAAAGGGTAGCGCACATTTCCCCAAGGATAGCGCATCAACAAGAGCTAATCAGATAGTCCAAGCCAAACATGATCTGCTAGCTGCAGCAGCTGCAATGGCAGCTCTCCTCAAACTTGCGCACAAGACTGGGCATTGCAGTGCGCACAAGTTGTTGCTCTGCAATTCTGAGACTGCCTGCCAGAATGAGAACTGGCCTCCCATATTTATACTAATTTTGGCTAACTGCCTGGGCCAACTTCTCATTCTGGGTATATGTTTGTTCAGTATATTATTATTTCTTCTAGCCGACTTCTTCTCTTGGAGGCTAATAACCTAATATAAATTATCTTCTTGAGCCAACAAGTCTTCTAGGGTTATTAGCCAACTCATTAGGGTTTCTTCTTGCTTCCTGGAGTATTCTATTCTCGTTAGGTTTACACGTGGAGG
>ML783355.1:325932-343936 GCA_009831015.1 Picea engelmannii | reverse complement strand
TTTCCTCTTAAGAGGTTACAAGTTTAAATTTATATGAAGTAGTGTATTTATATTTTAGTAGATTTTATCAATCAAATTAATGGGCTGAGGGGGTCCTTGTCCCACAAACAAGAAAATCTAGTACACCAATTTGGTGTGTAGCTTGGTCTTGACTTTATATATATATATATATATATATATATAATGTTTGAATATTATAATTTTATATGAAAACAAGTGTTGCAAGTTGGAATGGGAATAAATGCTACGTGGGTAGCAAGTTGAAATACACGTGGTATTCATGCAGAGCATAGTATTCTCGAATTAGTTTTCTGAAATATATAAAAAATTATTAACATTTAAAAGGTTCTTGGACACAAAAAATTTAGCATTCCCGAATTAGTTTTCTTTACATACGTTTGTGGAGAGAAACACAAAAAAATAGTAGTAACGTTTGTTACGTAGGTTCGTTAAAAAAAACACAAAGAAATTTGCATCCCTGAACTAGTTATCTTTAAAACAAGGGCTCCTGGACACAAAAGAAATTGAAATTTATCAAAGTATAGGTTACTGGACAGCATAAATTATACATACCAAATATGTAATTTTATAAAGTAGATATTTAGTTTTATACATACAAAATATGTACTTTTATAAAGTATGGGGATGATATTTTATAGAACATGCATGGAGCCCTCATTCCATACTTAGTCAGTTTTTGGATCGCGGGTTCTCGGGTTGTCGGGCTCAAAATTGGGCCTCCGATGTTTCGTGCCCTACAAATAGCACCCAGAGTTCCGCGATATACAAATAGACAAGCGGACTTGCGGACTATAGAAATTTATCACAAATTAATAATGTTTGTTACATATCTCTAGAAATTACATGAACATTTAAAATCATACAATAAAATAGTAATAACGTCTGTTACATAGGTTCGTGGAGAAAAACACAAAAAAAATTAGCATTCCGGAATTGGTTTGCTTTATAACAGAGGCTTTTCTTGGACACAAAAAATTTAGCATTATCGATTTAGTTTTTTTTACATTCGTTTTACATACGTTCATGGAGAGAAACACAAAAAATCAATAGTAACGTCTATTACATAGGTTCGTGGAAAAAAACACAAAGAAATTAGCATTCTCGAATTAGTTATCTTTAAAACAAGGGATCTTGGACACGAAAGAAATTGAAATGATCAAATTTTAGAAAGTAGATATTTAGTTTTATACATACGAAATATGTACTTTTATAAAGTATGGGGATGATATTTTATAGAGCATGCACGGAGCCCTTATTCCATACTTAGCCAGTTTTTGGATCGCGGGTTCTCGGGCTGACGGGCTCAAAATTGAGCCTCTGTTGTCCCATGCCCTACAAATAGCATCGAGAGTTCTGCGATATACAAATTGACAAGCGGACTTACGGACTATAGAAATTTATCAAAAAATAAATAATGTATGTTACATATCTCTGGAAATTACATCAACGTTTAGAAGCATACAATAGAATAGTAATAACGTCTGTTACATAGGTTCGTGGAGAAAAACATAAAAAAATTAACATTCTCGACTTAGTTTGCCTTAAAACAAAGGCTTCTGGACACAATAAAAATCGAAATTTATCAAAGTATAGGTTCCTGGACACCCAAAAAGTTAACATACAATAGAATAGTAACAACGTCGTGCAAGACAAAAAAAAATAACATACAATAGCACACAAAAAAATATAGCAGACCTCCATACTTAGCCAGTTTTTGGATCGCGGGTTCTCGGGTTGGCGGGTTCAAAATTGGGCCTCTGTTGTTCCGTGGCCTACAAATAACATCGAGAGTTCCGCGATATACAAATTGACAAGAAGACTTGCGAACTATAGAAATTTGTGAAAAATAAATAATGTATGTTACATATCTCTAGAAATTACATCAACATTTAAAAGCATACAATAGAATAGTAATAACGTCTGTTACATAGGTTCGTGGAGAAAAACACAAAAAAACTAGCATTCCTGAATTAGTTTGCTTTAAAACAAAGGCTTCTGGACACAAGAAAAATCGAAATTTATCAAAGTATAGGTTCTTGGACACCCAAAAAATTAGCATACAATAGAACAATAACAACGACGTGCAAGACAAAAAAAAAATTAGCATACAATAGGACACAAGAAATGTAGCAGATCCAAATTAGTTTTCTTTGGAACAAACAAGAAAGGTTCCTGGACAACCAAAACTTAGTATACAATAAAGGCATTCCCGAATCAGTTTTCTTTGAAATTTATCAAAAATTAATAATGTGTGTTACATCTTTCTGGAAATTTAAATGTGTTTGTCATATAAACTAGAATTGGGGCTCCCGCGGACTATAAAAAGAAATAAGTACAAGAATTAGGAATGTCGAAAGAAGAAGTGCACGATGGTAGAGAGGAAGACCTGAAAAGAAGAAATTGGAAGTTATGAGTCTTTGGTTACAGTTTTCTATTTAAAGAGGTCATAAGTGGATTGATAAAGAAAACAAGATGATAGTATAGACTTAAACTGGATTGATAAAGAAAAGAAGATGTCAGTATAGACTTACTATGAAGCCGATGCGTTTTTGTTGTTGTCGTCGATGGTCAGTGGAGTCTTGTCGATCGGTTGTTGCCCTTCCTGGACGAGGTTGTCCATTCTCTTTTGGAACCATTCTTCGATGTAGCTTTTCATGGGGGCCATGTTGATTTCATCCCGGATTTCTATGTCGTAAAGGTTGTTTTCTAATTTCCTTAGATCCATTGAAATACTATGTAGACTCTGTTCAATTTCTTCATTGTGTGCTGCATAGTCCAGTACCCAGCGCTCGTGCTCATCTAGATGATGTTCAAGTATGTCGTAAAACTTTTTGAAAGACAACCCCTTTAAAATATCAACTTGTTCATGGAAGACTTCTTTGGTCATTGACAAGGATTTGAGAATTAAGTTTGGGTCTTGAACCTCGTTGGTACTTCCGGATAAGTTTATTTGGATCAGGCTTGTGAATAAATCCTCCTTTTCTGATATGTTTTGTTTACATGATTTGACAATGAGCTCCAGGTTGCTGACTTTCTTTTGTCAGCATGCTTTTACTTTTTTGGTCCGCTTTGGGGAGGGGAGTTTCTCTTGTCTTCTTTTCAGTTTTGATGTGTTGACGACATAGTTGGAAAAATGGTTCAGCACCTATTCACAGAAACGCTGATCATTTTTTAAATTCGCCTCCAAATGTTCCAGGAAATCATTTGCCTTCTTTCTGAAGGAAACTAAATTTTGTGATGTTTCCCAGGCTTCAATAACTAGCTTCATTCTTTTGTTGATGTTATTCTCTATAAGGGCTCTAGAGCATGCAAGGAGGGTAGAGGATACTTTCATCTTGGCTGCAGTAGTAGCAGGCACGATTTTTGCTAAAGGACTGGCAAATTATGGGGTTGCAATGAAAATCTTCTCAAATTCGTTGAGGCGGTCTTTCAGATTGACATTTTTCGTCTCAATTCCTCCAATGGAATAACGAAGAATTTCATTGATTACTTAGTGAAATAAGGAGATTTGGGACGGCCACATTTTCCTAAAGTTAATCTCTGTGCGAGATTTGTCTTTCCTATTTGTTACATCTCTCTTTTCAATGACCATACTTTTAGATTTGCTGTCAAAAACAACGCTCTGGAATACGAAGGATTCATCTTCGTAAAAAAATTCGGTCTCAGATATTTCCACTGCGGACGACCCAATTTTATGCATGTGCTCAGTTTCAATTTCAAGTTGCAATTGTTCACTTTCAATTTTGGGTTCCTTCGCCTGCCTTGCATTTTTTTTTCTCTTCTTCGTCGGTGGAATTTTGTGAGAACTATCAATTTTTATGCGATGAGGGTTCTTATCTCCTCCTCCGTTCGAAGATTTCTGGATTGCTTTCTTACTGGGGTGGACAGTCGAAGCGATGCTCCGTGATGTCGTGCTCTTGGGAGTGTTGGCGGGTGACTGGGTACTCTTCTCACCAGATATTTTTCCCTGTTGTCTGTACAATTCAGCTGCGCTTTGCAATGTCTCTGCGTCGCAATTGGCAGAAACAGGATTGTTGTCATCACGGTCCCTGTCTTCGGTCAGGTGTCTATGGATAAAAGAGTTATTAAAGCCAACTGCCAGTAAATGTTCTCGAAAAATCCTATTAGGGTCAAACCCTTTTAGCCTTTCAGCATACCTTAGGTTCAGTTTCTTGAAATGGGCGGCAAACTCGTCAATCTTATTGACGTTTCTGCACACGAAGTCTCCGACTTTCTAGGGCAGAGGAATGAACTATTTTTTTTTCTTATCATGGAAAAAATGCAACCAGTGGTTGTATTGCCTTGCTATTTCTGCAACAAACACCTTGTCTGTGATGTGGCATGGAAGGAAAGCGGGATTTTCCTTAGAGCCAAAGACCATGAGGACACTGTGATTTTCCTTTTGTTCAAGTGTGCCCTTCTTCTTCAAAAACTTGGTTGCCTGGCTAGACATTCGCGGAGCATCTTTGCCTAACAATAAATCTTTGAAAACTGAGATGAAGTCATTAAAAAATTCATTAAAACAATGGGAGGCCTTGTGCCTCCACAAGGCCTCATACCAGAATGTTACTGGGTCGAATCCACAGTTTATTTTATTGGAAAGAGAAAGTTTTGGAAACGGGCAGCAATGCACTATTACGAAAATCAAGTAGGATGACATATAAAATTTATTTGATTCTTTGAATAATTACAACTGGGAACAGATCTCAATGGAAATTAGCTTCCCCCAATCGAAAATGTATTGTTCCTTGACTGTGAAATACAAAATACAAATAATTATATGGGAAATGTTTGTCGTGGATGCCTGTCTCGTTATTCTTGTAAACAACCAAGCAATTTCCCGGAATGGATTTCTAAAGGAACTTACCTGCAACCTTGAGATATCTTCAGGAACTATTGTCGGGTCTTCGAGGAAGTCGGCTAAGATGTCCAACCCGTTATCATGTTTTTCTAGAAACTTCTTGCAGTCTTGTCCTCTGAACATCAATGTTGGCTCCGACAATTTTAACATCTCGCGGAAGACCTGAGGTGACAAAGAAATAGGAGAATGGTCGTGCAGTGGAATAATTCTTTGGCCTGGAATATATTTTTCAGTGCACCAAGAGACCACCTCCTTACAGTCAAAAACCTCAGGGACACAACCTGCACGAGCGATTCCATAGGTCCAAATCACTTCCTTCTGGGTGGAATGGGATGAATAGTAAAAGTATGCCCTGGACCACTGGAAGTTATGGTCCTGATGTTTGAAGATATTTACTATATCTCCACAAAATTGTTGTCGACCTGCTGCCATAAGTCTACAAGAACGTTTGTTTTCTCCAGACGATGAATGAAATGAAAAGTTGGAAGGGATAATATAGCCCTGCACAAATCTTGGTCCAAAGCGTGTGAATGGGAGATGTCCTCGAGACTTTCATTCATTAATGAAAATTTGGACGGTTGTTGCATGATGCGTTGTTAACATTAAACACTAGTAATTGCATACATAGAAATGTGAACATGGCGGATACGACAATGAGCGATTAAGCATTGTAGATTTCTTGAGCGGGCCAACATGACAATGCGTGTTCGAGATGAACAACCGGAAGGGACAAAATAACTCTCTACACATCTTGGTTTAATGCGTAATAATGGGAGATCTCCTCGAACGTTTCGCCCAATGTTGGTGGTTCCTGCATGGTCAGTTGTTAGCATGAAAGGTTTCTAATTGCATAGTAAGAAAGTACGGAGGTCGCGAGGATGGGAAAAAACAGCTTCAAAATAGGGTTACAAGGTACAACCGTTGGGTGCGAGGGTCAAATTGTATGTCTCGGAACATTTTGAGTGCAATACGCGTAACAGCGAAGAGGGTATGGTAGGACAGTCCAAAGGGCAATTTCTATATCACTAGTAAGAGCATAACTAATGTATATCATGAAGAAAAGGAAGGTAGTGGGGATGGAAGGCAGCGAGAGATAATTTGAAACATTTGTGAGCCGTGGTAGAGTGAAGCTTGCAAGTTCAAGGAGTATGCAATGGAATTGTAGATCATGGAAGTTTTGAGTGCAAGATGTACATGACACAACAAGAAGAAGCAGAGTTCGAAACCGCCAACCCGACAACCATGGCCATAAAATTGGCTGGGTATGGAAAGCAACAACGGTCGGTCAGATTTGTCGTGTGATTATATAGATGGAGATAAAGATATGTCAACCCACCAACGCTAGAACCCGCGATCGTAGAAAGGCGACTAAGTATATAACCACAAAGCAATAATACAAGGGAAGAAGAAAAGGGTAAAAGTACCAAGGAGTCCGCGGTGGAATTGTAAATTACAGAAATTTTGAGTGCAATGTGTATATCAGGGAACAAGAAGCAGCAGATTTTAAATGCACCAACCCGAAACAGTGACCGAGAATTGGATATTTCATGAACCCGTCAACATGAGGATCCAAAATAGGGTCACAAGGTCTCCCTAGAAGACGTGAGGCCCTGACGGTCAAATTGTATCGTTCGGAACATTTGAATGCATAATCTGTAACATGGAAGAGGGGACGATGTCGGAACCTGATAGTCAATTTCTATATTGTGGAGGGTTGGATGCGAAATGTTTCGTATCAGTGTGTGCAGTTGTCACTAGCAAGAGTCACTAGTAAGAGCATAACCAATGTATATTAGGAAGGACAAGAAGTTAGTGGGGATGGAAGACAGCGACAGATAGTTTGAAACATTTGTGAACCATGGTAGAGTGAAGCTTGCGAGTTCGAGGAGTTCGCGGTAGAATTGTAGATCACAGAAGTTTTGAGTGCAAGATGTACATCACAGAACAAGAAGAAGCATGGAAAGAAACAGCGGTCGGTCGGATTCGTCGTGTGATTATATAGATGGAGATAAATATATGTCAGCCCGCCAACGCTGAAACCCGCGATCATAGAAAGGCGGCTAAGTATATAACCAGAGAGCCATAATACACGGGAAGAAGGAAAGGGGAAAAGGACTAAGGAGTCCATGATGGAATTGTAGGTCACAAAAAATTTGAGTACAATATGTGAACCTAGTAGTCAATTTGTATATTGCAGAGGGTCGGATGCTAACTGTTTCGTACCATTGTGTTCAGTTGTAACTAGTAAGAGCACAACCAATCTATGTTAGGAACGAGATAAAGTTAGTGGGGATGGAAGGTAGCGACAGATACTTTGAAACATTTGTGAACCGTGGTAGAACGAAGCTTGGTGCCAACCTGAAAGAATATCCAAGAGTTGGACATTTCGTGAACCCGGCAACAGAAGGATCCAAAACAGGCTGACAAGGTCTCTGCAGAAGCCGCGAGGCCCCGACGTTCAAATTGTATCGCTCCGAACATTTGAATGCATAATCTATAACACAGAAGAGCGGACGATGTCGGAATTCGATAGTCAATTTGTATATTGCGAAGGGTGTGATGCCAACTGTTTCATCCCTCTCTGTCCAGTTGTCACTACTAAGAGCTAATTTAGTATTGAAAATAATTTTTTAGATATTGTTAGATAGTTGATAGGGATTACCATCCATAAACAATGGAAATCTCTAGTTTGAAAGGATTTCCTGTCCCATCATCTTTCTTTTCTCCTGCCATGAGAGGTTGCTTGGGCGTGCAAGAGCTTTTGTCCTCAAGAGAAACAAGCTCAAGACCCAACTCTTTGTACTCTGACCTCGTGGGGGACATGCCTTAAGACGACAAGGAGAAAACCGCTCTAATACCACTGATCCAGATTTTATGAGCATAATGGAATACAGATTATTAACAGATTCTTAACACAAAATAACAGAGATACAGTAAAACTGGTTTTCTATTCATTAATAAAATAAGCTGAAACTGTAAAATGCAGCAGAAACAAGCTTGTTGGAATGGTAGTGGTTTATCTCTGAGAAGAGATGTGACAGTTGCGTTCATTCGCAAGAACATCATTACAATGAGGCTCTCAAGGAATTTTACAATAAATAGGAATGCCAAAAACCCTAGACATCCAAAAAACCTACCACTAGGAGATGAAGCGCCAAAAGTCATGTGGGCCCCGTTTGGGTAAGTTAGTACATTAACTTCCCGGGGTCGTAACTTTTGCATACGATTTCCGTTTTAGGCGTATGATAGCTCATTGGAAAGGTATCGTCGAGGAGATTCATTTTGGAGCCTCAATCATACCATAGGATATCATTGAGAATCTTGATCTCGAAAAACCTTCATTTAGGCCCTTAAAAATGCCCCTGAAAGTGAAAATTGCTAAAAATAGTAAATTGCCAAAATATCCAGAAAACTATTTTGAGCCAGTTGGAAAAAGTGAGTGGCCACTGATATCCATCTAGATCAATCCTCCCTCCTTAGGAAGCAATGGTCTCCATTGCGTTGAGTTCCCCCATCAGATGAGGAAATTTTTGTTGAATTTGGTCCCGGGTGAGCCACTTGCCTTGGTGCAGGAGCTACCCTGCTTTGACGACTCGATAAAGCTGGATCCTTTGTTGTCGAGTTCCCTTGATCTGTGTGTCCACAATATGATCATTGGATGCTTGTTGGATGCAGTCGAGGTTGAGCTCTATTGGTGTCAGTTGTTCTGCTATGTCTGAGGTGTCCAATAATGGTGGGAAATAAGGGCGAAGGAGATCCACATTGAACACTGGGTGCAGGCCAAGGAAAGGAGGAATGTTGAGCTCAAAAGCATTATCCCCCACGGCCTTCGTGATGGTGTATGACCCATAACGGAGTGGGCGAAGCTTCCGATGGGGTCCTATAAGGCGTTCTTTCTGCAATTGCAACCAAACTTTATCTCCCACCTGAAACTTATGTGGCACCCGATGTTGATCATGGCATTGTTTGTACTTGTCATTGGACTTCTGTAGGATATCCTGAACCTGTTCGCGGATGTGTTGGATCCGTTCAATGAACTGGGTGGCTTTGTCAGCTTTAGTTGGAACAAGAGATGAGTCGATCGAGGTGACCACAAGGGGAAGTGCAACATCTATGGGACCCAATGGTTGGAATCCCGACCCCACTTGAAAGGGGTTGTGGTCGGTTGAGCTATGCAAGGCTCAGTTGTAGCTATGTTGGACATAGGGAAGGCTCTCATCCCATGTGCGAGGGTGCTTTGAATTATACATGCGAAGGATATGCACAACCATTCAATTTACGACCTCTGTTTGGCCATTTGTCTGGGGGTGGAAGGTCGTGGATTTGGTTAGCTTGGTGTCCAGCAGTCACCAGAGGCTTGACCAGAATGTGCTGAGAAATCGATTGTCCCTATCTGAGACAATGGTTTGTGGGAGTCCAAAATGTACCCGGACCCATTCAAAGAAGAGCTTGGCAGTGGCCTCTGTTGTGATGCTCTTCTTGCAGGCAACCAGAATCGCCATCTTAGAAAAGCGGTCAACAACTACAAAAACACAGTCATTTCCCCGCTTGGTGGACAGGAGGCTCGACATGTAGTCCATTGAGATGGATTCCCATGGCCTGTCAGGAGTAGAAAGAGGGGTGTACAGACCCTGTTTCTTAGTGGTTGGATTGGCAATAGCGCAGGCAGTGTAGGATATGATCTACTTGTTGACCTCCTGTCGAAGTTTCAGCTAGTAGAAATGTTTATGTAGCATCCCCACTATTTTTTCGATGCCGAAGTGTCCTGCCACCCGACTGTAGTGGGCTTCCCAGATCATATTCGCTCGCTCGCTTGATGGAACACAGATATGGCCCAGATGACAAAGCAACCCATCCTGAAGATATAAATTATCGACAACTATGTTTACACCCAACATTTGGTAGGTGGTGGGGAAGTCTGGGTCTGTCTCTTAGAGTTGGGGCCATCCAGAGGTCTCATGGCCGCAAGATTCTAGCACTGTGGTGAGTGTCGCAACTGGTGTTCTGCTGAGGCAATCGACGACGTGATTGGTGCTTCCTGTTTTATACTTGATGTTGAGGTGGAATTGCTGCAAGTATGTGGACCACTTTTGATGGCGGTCATTTTGCAATTTTCCTTGTGTCTGCATAAACTGCAGTGACTTATGATCAGTGTGGATGACTTTCTCCTTCCCAAGAATGTAATGTCTCCATTGGCGGCAGGCTTGCACAATGGAGTACATTTCTTTGTCGTAAGTAGGGTACTTACGGACAACATCGGATAGTATCTCACTATGATAGGCCACGGGGTGGTCGTGCTGAGTGAGAATGGCGCCCACAACATAGTCTGAAGCATCTGTCTCGATATTAAAGGGATGATGCAGGTCTGGTAGTGAAAGTATTAGGGATGAGCACAGGCGTTGCTTCAAATCATCGAACGCTTGTTGTTGGAACCGGCCCCACGCAAATTTTTCCTTACCACCACCCCTGGTGATTTGGCTGAGGGCCCATGCAATATGGAAGAATCCCAACACAAACCTGCGATAGAAATTGGCAAGGCCCAAGAAGCTTTGAAGCTCAGTGAGTGTGGTTGGGGCTGGCCAGTCTCGGATGACTTGGATCTTGGTTGGATCCACATGTACACCATGTTGATCAATGATGTAGCCCAGGTAATGGACCCTGTCCATGCCGACGGAGCATTTTTCCAAGTTGGCGTATATCTTGTGTTGTCGCAAGGTGTACATAACCTGTTGAATATGTTGTAAGTGTTCGGCCCAAGTCTTCTTGTAAATGAGAATGTCATCTAGATACACCACTACAAAATTATTGGTGAATGGTTGGAGGATATCGTCCATCATCCTCATGAAAGTGGCCGGAGCATTTGTCAAACCAAAGGGCATGACCAACCATTCAAAAAGTCCTTCCTTTGACTTGAAGGCAGTCTTCCATACATCTATCTGTTCTATCGGGACCTGGTGGTAGCCAGACTTCAGATCAATCTTACTGAAGTATTTATCCCCCATGAGTTGATCAAGGAGGTCGCCAATTCAGGGAATCGGGTACCGGTTTCTGACTGTGATTTTATTCAGAGCTCGATAATCAATGCAGAGTCGCTAGGTTCCATCTTTCTTTTGTACCAGCACGATTGGGCTCCCACAAGGTGATGAGCTGGGATGGATGTCGCCTTTGTGGAGCAATTCTTGGATTTGTCGCTTGATCTCCTCATTCTCTAACAAAGAGAGACGATATACTGGCCCATTGGGCAGTGGTGCATCGAGGGTCAGATCGATGGGGTGCTTGACCTGGCAGTGCAGAGGTACCCCGGTAGGTGAGGAGAAGATATCTGAGTATTCTTCCACGATCTTATCTACTTGCTTCTGCTGTGTGGAGAGGTCGGTTGCAAAGACCCTAGATGTGGTTGCGATCTTTCGCTTATTCTGAGAGCGAATCACGAAGAAGACAAACTTCCTCATTTGAGAGATGACATTCCTACATTGCTTAGCAGAGATCAAGAAAATAGCACTAGGTGGGAGTGCCTCAGGTATCTTGTACAATTTCCTATTCAAAGTAATAATAACACTACGAGGCCTAGATTCATATACAACATGATGTTTCCATAAATAAGGTTTGCCCAAAAGAACATCATAAACTTCGAGAGGAGAAACATCACACAATACCTTGTCTTTGAAGGGCTTGATGTCGTATGACAGTCAACACTGTTGGCTGACACGGAGATCACTTCCTTGGCAGAGCCATCCAATGGTGTAGGGTTGTGGGTGAGGCGTTGTGGGCAGGGTCAGCCGCGACGACCTCTGCAGAGATGAGGTTCTTCTGGCTACCGCTATCAACAATGAAGTGCAGCGGGGTGCCTTTTACCCACATTTGCAAAGGGAAGAGGTGCTCTCCTTCTTCTGGCTTGTCTGGTTCACCAGGCTGGAGCTTGGTGGTAGAAACGGTAGCATTGGGTTCCGCATTAATGATTTGTCTTCTCCTTTCTGGTTCTAGCTCAGAGTCTGAATCTACATCTGATTTAGAGGCTTTCACTTCAGCCACCAACGACTACTTTGAGCGACAATCAGCAGTGTTATGCCAAGGGCTCTTATGGAAGTCGCACCACTTCCCGGTATCTTTCTTTGTCTTTCCAATGTCCTTCTTTGCTTGCGGCTTGGACTAGTTGTCCTGATACTGTCCATATTTTCTCTTTCATTTGTTCTGTGGGTTGGGGCCGCCCTTTCCTGGCTTTTGTTGTGAGGGGTTCCCAGGCCCAAATTACTGCGTCTTTTGTTTGAGCTTCTGCTCGATTTTGATGGCATATTGGTAGGCCGCGCCCAAGGATGAGATGTCTAGAAATTCCATTTCCGTCTGGATGTATCTATGCAGAGCACTGCGATACTTGAGCACTAGATGTCGCTCTGAATCTTTGATACTCATCTTGGTGCGCAAGGTATGGAAGATATTTGTGAAATCTGGCACGGCTTGGTCTCTTTCTTGCCGCAGTGTGGTCCATTTGGTATATAAGTCGTCATAACTTGCGACAGGGTAGTATTGTTCCTTAATAGCATCCCTGAAGGAATCCCAGGTGGTTGTGACTATAAATAATGAGGGTTCCTCTGTTTCCTTTTTCTCACAGAACGTTTCCCACCAATCTTTGACATGGGGGACGACTTTGAAGAGCGCAAAAGTAATATTTTCTCTATTTGAGAAGTTATGGACAGAAAAATACCCTTCTAGCAAATTCAACCACTTGTCTACAACATCTGCATCTATCTAACCTTCAAATATAAGAACATCGAAGTTTATTTGTACCTTGAAGGGGGTGGCGCCTCCGCTCGAAGACAATGCCTCGCCTGTTGGTAGTCACCAAAGGATTTGCGTGAAACTATCCATCATCTCGTTCCTCTGTTGCGTGAGGGCTTCCTCCATAAATAGTTTGAAAGGATCTCCTATCCCGTCATCTTTATTTTCTCCTGCCATGAGAGGTCGCTTGGGTGTGTGATAGATTTTGTCCTCAAGAGAAACAAGCTCAAGACCCAACTCTTTGTACTCTGACCTCGTTGGGGACATGCATTAAGACGACAACGAGCAGACCGCTATGATACCATTGATCCAGATTTTATGAGAAGAACGAAATGAATACATATTATTAATAGATTCTTAACACAAAATAACAAAGATACAGTAAAACTGGTTTTCTATTCATTAATAAAATAAGTTGAAACTGTAAAATGTAGCGGAAACAAGCTTGTTGGAATGGTGGCGGCTTATCTCTGAGAAGAGATGTGACAGCTAGGATCATTTGCAAGAAGATCATTACAATGAGGCTCTCAAGGCCTTTTACAATAAATAGGAATTCCAAAAACCCTATACATCCAAAAATCTAACCCTAGGAGATGAAGCACCAAAAGTCATGTGGGCCCCGTTTGGGTAAGTTAGTACATTAACTTCCCGGGGTTGTAACTTTTGCATACGATCTCCATTTTAGGCGTATGATAGCCCGTTGGAAAGGTATCGTCGAGGAGATTCATTTTGGGGCCTCAATCATTTCATAAGATGTTATTGAGAAGCTCGATCCCGAAAAACCTTCATTTAGGCCCTCAAAAATGGCCCCGGAAGTGAAAACTGCTAAAAATAGTAAATTGTCAAAATGGCCAGAAAACTGTTTTGAGCCAGTTGGAAAAGGTGGGTGGCCACCGATATCCATACAGATCATGGTTTCAAGGAAATAAACTCCTTATCATATATTCATATTGTATTCCTTGCAATGACATGAGCAAACACCGACTCTCCATAAACATCAATATCTAAATTAAATTAAATGTAATCAAAATTTGGTGTGATTTAAGTAATTAAGACAGCTTCAGTCATTCCTTTATTAATGCCAAGCTTTTCGAACACCTGGTGAGTTATCAATAGTTAAAGCATAAACTGTAGATCACGGAAGCTCTTTGGCTGCAAGATGTATATGACAGAACAGGGAACATAGTTGTTTAATACTGCAAACCCAAACATAATTGCCTAAGCTTTACCGAAGAGAAAGTTTTTATATTTAATCCAATAGTACTGTTATTAGTATATATGCACGGATATTATCAAATAGAAGAAGCTGCAATATATGCAACATATTGAATAGGAACATTGCGTCAACACTTGAGCTACCTTGTTGTAACTCATTAATTCATTCTATTTACGGGACCTGAAGAATGGAAGCAGGACGAGTCCTCCAATTTCTTTCTTTAAATATAGGGCCGGTGCCACATAAGTATGGCTTATGACAAATTATTCTTCAATGTAAAATGTAAAATTTTGTCGTCCATGTTTAACGACACAAGGGAAGAAGGTACAAAATAAAATTAAAACAAATACCAGAGATTGGAAAATAGTATTAAAAAATAAACCAGAATTATTCTATATTCAAATAAGATGGGTTACAAAATACAGCTAAGGCTATTTGCCAAAATGATTGCGATTTCGCCTACCGCCGACCAATAAAAAATATGTACATTGATGAAGCTTCTTGACAGTTTTCTTGACGTTCAAACCCTTTAATCGTAAAAAATGAGTTGAATATCAATTTCGGGTTTTGTACTTAATCGATGCTACCAACTACATCTATCCCATTTTTTGGAATAGCTTGTCTCTTCCAGATATGGCCTGCTTGCAATGGTTGGTTATTCAACATTCCATTATTTGTCAAGTATTAATTTCCCTTTGTCGTTGAAAAATTGGGGTTTAAGGTGCTTTCCTTGCAATGTTCCTGGCCCTTGACATCCGAGACAACTTAGAAATGCAATTCAGACCAATTTCAAAGTGGACGGAGTCGTTTTATGTCACAATAACTATGGGACCGGGAAAAAATTCAAGTATGTTGTGACTGCCATTCTCCCTGTATTCGATCATTTGTTCAATTGAAAATCATGCCTAAGGATTTGTATGTTGAACTTATTTGCTTTATTACAGTAAATTGGAAGAAACGTCCAACCCAGCTGCAAGATGCTATTCTGTTGAGGTACATCACTTTTTCGAGAAGCACAGGTCTAGCAAGTGCATCAAATGTTGCAGAACGCATCAGCACAGGTCTCACAAGTGTATCAAATGTTGCAGACTGCATCAGAATATATCTTTCCCCATAGTGGTGGCAGATATGGAAGCCCACATAAAGGTCTGGAATGTTCGGAGGTGACGCCAAATATGTGGAGTTTGTAACTACATCCAGAGGAAACCAAACAAACTTTGACAAAGAACATGGCTTTCTGTCAAGTCAGTTACCATACCCACATGTAGCTCATCAAACTTTGAAATTGAAACTTTTGTAGTGATAATATGTCGTTTTATCCACCCATACAGTTTATGCTACCTGCCTCTGGGTACATTCGCAAATGGAGTAATATTTTGCGTCATTTACGAACATCACAGGCCATTTTGCAAGACACTGTAAATGCGTCGCCCTCAAGGAAGACAAATTCTTGTGGGATCTGCAGAATTCGATACACTTGCCAAATCCGTGTTGTTGGAAGAAACTATATACTTCAACGAAGAACTATTTTGCACATGACCTGAAAATCCATTACAACCCCCAACAAGAAAACAAAGAAGTTGAAGAAACAAATCTCTAGGCAAGCTTTTCAACCAACCAAAGCATCGAACACAGGGAGAACACCAAGCATAACATACTTGTTCTTTTTTTTTCCTCCTCTCTGAGTTTTTGTTGGATAATGGAGCTTTTTTTTTACTCAAAGCTCACGTCACATAAAACCAGTCTCTCTTCTTTCATCTGGGCCTCAATCGCAGCTCTAAGTTGTCTTACATGTCCATTACCAGGAACATTAGAACGAAGGCACCCTAAAGTGCAACTCTTTGATGATAGAGAGAAATGGAAATAAGTCTTTAAAAGCAACGCTGGATGATCTTCCGTAGATTTTGTGTTAATTCGTTTTAATGACAGATATTAACGATATTTTCGCTTATTAATGCCAATCTTTTCGAATATGTAAGCTGAATAGTGACTAATAGCACGTATTAACATTCCCATATCCAAGCAGATTCTCAAATCTGACATCTAAGATATGCACAATATTAAAGAGGGACATGGCGTCAAGGCCTCTATGGGTGACACGTTCCTGGACTATGCCGAAGCCTTTAAGAAAACAATTTTATTAATTTTTTTGCAAATTCAAAATGCAGGCAAAATAAATTACCAGATCCCATAATATTCATTTGTCTATTCATTTTAATGGGAGATGTCCTCGAGCTTTCCGCTTATTAAATCCCATCTTTTCGAACCTGTCTGGTCGATTGTGACTTTTGAAAGCATAATTAATGTCTATTGGGAAGGGCAGAAGGTAGCAGGGATGGAGAGGAGTGACAAATGGTTTTAAATTTTCTGAACCCGGAAAGGCGTCAACCTGCTAAACTTTGAAAACTCGAGTAAGTATGGAAAGCAAGGTAGAATATACAATCTCAATGCAGGCAGAGGCACAGTTTCCAATTCGAGGAGTGTTGGGTCGAATTCTAGAGAACGAAAGTTCTGGGTGAAAGATGTATACACCGAACACAACCTGTCATAGTTCGATAGAATCTATCTGAGAAGTCGCGTCCATAAAATTGCCTAAGTATGCTACTGAACAGTAGTCGGTTTGAATGACCACAGAAAGGAGATAAACTATAGAGCCAGAAACGCAGTTTACAATAGGAAAATAAAAGGAAGAGAAAAACTATATCGCTCACACAGCAAAACCTAATCTCATAACTATGAAACCATAGTAACACATAATCCATGGAAAAAGCATCGCCAGCTATGAAATATAGTTTGAGGCCAACAAAATCTGGTTCAACACGTAAGAGATGCAATTTACATCGACTGCAATTTTTTTGTATGTTATTTTATCTTAGTAGTATTCTATGCAGTCTCCATTGCAAAAATTGTAACAAGAGATCCAACTGTGGATGCAACATCCCAACATTGCAAACCCTAGGCAAACAAGAAGAAGCAACAAATAGCAACCGAGTTAAGAAGCACCAAAAGGCCTAACTGCAAGCGCAGGACCAGAACCCTGCAAAGTCGAATCAAACAACAATAAGAAGCATACAACGAAGAAAAAAGCAAGTAGCAACCACTCCACCAGGAATGACGCAGTTCCAATCGTGATTGCAGAACCCCAAACGTGCAAACTGCAACAACACGAACATGCAAGCAAGAACAACAACAACATGCAAATAAGAAATCAGTGGAGATGCAAAAAACAAGCATGAACCAGTGAACCAACAATGTCGTTGAAGCATATAAATTTAAAAAATGGAAGAAAATGTATTGTAACAAGCCTATTAGGTAATCATTCAATGCTACCAAGCCTGTTAGGTAAACATTTAAGTCTGTCACAAAAGCTCTGTAAACATTTAAGAAAAAAATGCAATGTGCCAGGTCTCTGACATATCCCAAAAAAATTATTATATTTTTTGTAACAATAGTTCGAACACTAGAGAATGTATTCGAAGGCCAAACTTTGGATATGCCAGCATATCAAACATTGCCATAAATTTACCTAGCATAAAATGCTAGACCAAACATTCGAACTAATGCTAGCATTAATCCACCTTCGACGAATGCATAACAAAATATATGATTCAAAAAGACCATATACGATCAAATACTTTGGATATGCCAACATATATAACATTGGGAATAGCGAAGCCGGAAATAAGACCTCCAATCCCTTGTCCAATCAGACCATGATAAATATGGTACTTTTTTTTATATAAAAATAGATGTTTCCAGTTCCCTTGTTCCAACAATAGATAATATGGAAATATTTGTGGTCAAAGGATAAACTAATATGAAGTCAACTATTTATCGATCGCTATAGTCCCTCTATGCCTACGACAGGGACTAATAAGTATATTCTATTTTTCAAAAATAAATTTTATTTTCTTAGTGGTAAAAACCTCCTCATCTCATTTCTAGAACACATTACTTCTTCTCATCAATAAAATATTCTTATATTTAAAATATATCCAAATGAGAACTAGGTTTTTTTTTATAATTTAATACAAGGAAGATGTGTAATTTTCATGTCTAACTATAAGTGATATGTGATTTAAATAAGTAAAAAATAAAAAGAGGATTATGTAGGTTTTGTATGACGTCAG
>ML783355.1:283617-321115 GCA_009831015.1 Picea engelmannii | reverse complement strand
CTAATGACCCTTCCTCCCCATGGGATTTCTTCGATGGTGCAGCTCAAGGCTCTCCCTCTTTTGAGGCTGTAGGGGGGATACTTCATTTGGATGCGTTCACCAGAATCTCCTTTGCAGCTCATCTGGGAGTAGCAACTAACAACTTCTGTGATTTTATGGTGGTTAAACTTCTTATTTCCCTAGCAAAGGAAAGAGGAGTCTTACACATCAACATTTTTGTGGACTCTTTGATGGTGATAAAATGCTTAAATGGGAGTCAATCATTGCACACATTCACACTTTAGCCAGTTTTGAATTATATCTGAATACTCCTTTCATCCTTCTCTCACGTTTCCTTTTCCCATGTCTACGGGATTTGGAATCAGGAAGCAAACAAACTTTAAAAAGTTGGATTGGACCTGGACCAAGGAAGCTAGAAAATCTAGGAAGAAAGCCCACTTGGCTTCTCAGAATATCTTCACAATCCTTGGTCCCTTATCTAATTGATCTTACTTTAGGAAATATGCATGGCATTTTTTGGATGTATATTTTTTTGTATGCAAGTTACTCAGCTTAGAACTTATTCTATGTATTCACCAGATGGGCATGTTATCTTAGGATAATCGTGTATATTTTTTATATATCAATGTCACAACAAGATCAGAAAAATGAAGTAACAATGGAGCTTTAGGCCAACAGACTAGTTTTGGATAGGAGAAAACTCCTAATCTACAAATGTGGCGAACATGCCAAAGAATGTTATGGCATATACCATTGTAATACTATTGACTGAATAAAATTACTTTCTTTTTTCCACGGGGAAAAAAAATATCCACTAAGAACTAGTTCTATGATATAATAACTTGCTTACCTTTTGCATTTAAAAAAATAATTGATTTCCTCAATACAACTCGAAAAATAACCAAAAAATCTTATTATTTCCAAATTCCTTAATCTGTAATTCAAACACTGTTATGAAATAATAACTTGCTTACTTTTTGCATTTGAAAATATGATCAAATTCTTCAATAAAACTAAAAGAATTCATAGTTTCCAAATTCTTTAATTTGTAATTCAAGTGACATACACAGATAAGATCTAGCTAGCAAAGGACATACACAGTTTGCAGAAAAATGAGAAAAGATGAAAATGAGAGAGAGAATCAAAGAATTGTATTAACTGAATGAATGAATGATAATTTACACATGATATACTTTGTATAAATCAATTGATGTGCACTGGAAGAGAAGCCAATGCACCATAGTGTTGGTCTAGAGTGATCTGGACACACACCGACAGTTACGGGAGTTAACTGCCACCTAGTCTAAGTCAACTAACCTCTCAGTCCTCAGTTAACTGACTGAAAGCATTAGTAATACGCCACTCTGGTGATAATCCCAAGGACAATGTGCATTAGCAGTGATGATCCCAATGTTGCATGGTGATGGAACCAATGTGGCATCAAGACTCCACTCAACTGATCCAACTGAAGTGTGAACTGAAGGGAATATTCCCCTAGAATGTATGAAAAGGAATATTCTCCCTAAAATGTAGGAGACTGGATAATGACTAATAAACATAAGGAAAACCTTAGGAAAAAGAAATCCTAGGTGTGTGTGGAATATCTCCAACAACCCCCCCTGAACATCACTATGGTGAAAAAAAAAGAATGGGTCCCGACAATGAGGCCATGTTAGGTACCCGAAAACAAAAGACACATTGAAATAAATGAGAAAAGAGGGAAAACCTCATGGGAAAAACCCCCCTCAAGGTACTATGTATCAAAAAAGAACTGACAGGTTTTAGGCAATTGTGTCCTTCACTCCAAGACGATTGCGTAGAGAATGGAACTTCTGCTCAGTGAAGGTCTTGGTGAAGATGTCTGCAATCCGTTCTTCTGAAGGACAGAACTATAGGTCAATGATCCCCTCGTGTACTAAGTCTCGGATGTAGTGCATGTGGATCTCGATGTGCTTCATCCGTTGCCTCTGAACTGGATCTCTGCAGAACTTCAGAGTGCTTTGGTTGTCACACCAGATGACGATCGCTCAGTGAAACTGAATGCCCAACTCAGTAAGAAAATTTTGTAGCCACATAGCCTGAATGATTATGTTAACTACCCCTTTGTACTCTGCCTCGGCTGAAGATAGATAAATAGCATCTTGCTTCTTGCTCGACCAACATATGGGCTTGGAACCTAGACTTAGTGAGTAACCAAATGTGGACTTGTGATCAATGTTGTCGCCAGCCCAGTCAGAATCAGTGAACCCAGTGAGGTCCAATGTAGAGTCTACTGCATAGTGAATCCAAAAGGTGATGGTGCCTTGTACGTACCGAAGGATATGCTTTGCAACCTTCCAATGTAGCTCATGTGGCTCTTGCATGAACCGAGAGACTGCTTTGACTGCATAGGAGAGGTCTAATCTGGAGTTTGTGATATACAACAAGCTCCCCACTAACTATATGTACAATGTGTTTTCCACCAGTGGAGTATCCCCGCCATCCTCAAGTATGACCCTTGATAGGAAAGGAGTCGGGGCAGACTTGCAGTATGTCATGTGGAATCTCTCAAGGAGATCTTGTGCATACTTGGCTTGAGACAGTTTAATGCCTGATGCATCCTGACTGATCTCGAGACCAAGGAAGAAATGTAGCGGACCCATGTCCGTCATCAAGAACCTGTCATGCAGAATCCTCTTGACTGTAGAAATTAATGAAGTTGAGCAACTGGTGATCAACAAATCATCAACATACAGAACTAGGAGTAGAAGTGAATCAGTCGTCCTGAGCATGTACATGCGTTCGGGTCTGACTTACAATGTACAAAGTTCTGTGACAGCAGGTATGAGTCCACCTTGGCATACCACACCCTCAGGACCTACTTGAGGCCATAAAGTGACCTCTTTAGTCGACAAACCAAAGATGAATCCTACATGAAGCCCTAGGGATGCTCCATATAGATCTCCCTAGATAGATCTCCATGAAGAAATGCATTATTCACGTCCATTCGATGGACTTCCCATCCCTTGGTTGTCCTAATGGCAAGTGCCAAGCGTATGGAATCCATCTTCGCTACTGGAGCGAAGGTCTCGTCGTAGTCAATGTCGTGCACCTGCTAAAATCCTTTGGCGACTAGCCTAGCTTTGTATCTACTAACCTATCCATCTGCTACGCTCTTGGTCCTGTAGACCCATCTGCACCTGACAAGTTTCCTTCCTAAAGGAAGGGGAACCAGATCCCAAGTCTAGTTCTCGAGGAAGGAGTTGTACTCCTCTTGCATGGCGGATTCCCAAAAGGGATTCCTACCAGCCTCGCCATAGGACTGTGGATCTGAACACTAGACCAAGAAAAGATGCATGGGTGGGATCAGTTAAGTGGCGGTGAGTGCAAGAGGAGGCTCCTCGAAATCAGATCGAGTCCTCCTGGTATTAGCTGGATCCCCAAGAAGATCTCTTGCATCTTGGAGAGTAGTCTTGGCCCACTTGGGCCTTGGCTCTGGCTCTACATTTGCATGCACTGACTCTGCATCTCACTGTACTGACTCGGTATCTAAATCATTTGAATCCTCTTAATCAGAACTCTCATCTGAAGAAGAGTCGACATGTGCATGCTCATCATCTCCGACTGGTAGAAGAAAAAAGGTGTTTGCATGCGGATCCTAAGGTGCATGTGAGATACATTCCTCGAATTGGACATTGCGCTCAATGATGATTCAGTCCGTAGAGAGATCAATGAGTATGTATCCCTTCACACTATCTGGGTATCCAAAAAATATACACTCTATACAATGTGGATCAAGTGTCTTCCTCTTCTCAGAGGGAATCTGGGCCCATGCACGTGAACCGAATATGTGAAAGTGGGTTACTTTCGGTCTGAGGCCACTCCAAGACTCGAAGGGGGTTTTATCCTTGACAGATCTATGGGGGGTGTAGTTCGAACAATTAAGTGCTTCAGCGCATAATCTCTGTGGAAGTGACTTTGCATGCAGCATGCAAGATGCCATCTCTTTCAGGGATCTATTCTTCCGCTCGGCAACTTCGTTTTACTGTGGAGTATAGGGAATCGTGTGCTGCAACTAAGTCCCGGCCTCAAGACAAAGATTTTGTACTTCATGGTTGACATATTCCCCCCCATTATCTGTTCAAAGGACTTTGATCTTCCTTCTTGACCATGTATCAATAAGGGCTTTGAAATCTTTGAGATGCTGAAAGACCTCATATTTTTGCTTGAGAAAGAAAGTCCAAGTGTAGCGTGAGAAATCATCAATAAAAATGAGCAAGTAACTTGCTCTACTAATTGATGGATGCAGAAAAGGGCCTATGAGATCACTGTGGATCATATCCAAAGGAGAGGAGGCCTTCTGAGTCTTTCCTTTGTCGAATTTCTCTTGAGGGTGTTTTCCAAGGAGACATCCCTCACAAATTCCTTTGGAGAAGTGGATGTCAGGTACGACTTCAACCATTCCCTGCTTGCTAGGTTGTTGCATGTATCTGAAATTTAAATGCCAAAACCTTTTGTGCCATATCATATTTCTTTCATCCGCATGCGTAAGCAGTAATGCAGAATCTGGTTCAATAAATTCAGAAAATGTGTACAGTCTGGATTGGTGATTTACCTCACCAGTAGCAACTTTGGAATTGGTTTGCATGTCCTAGATATCCACTGCATCAGGTGTGAATACTACTCCCTTTCCGATGCCAGAGTTTGTCATCTGATACACAAAGAGAAGATTGACGAAGAGTTTGGGAATGTGTAGCACATTCTCGAAGCTCTTGTTTGTGAGTTCAACTCTCCCTTTGTCGGTGACTTCGACTGGAGAGTTGTCCCCCATTAGTGTAGGAGGACCTTTGTATGCGTCCAATGAAGAGTAGACTTCCTTTGTGGATGCCATGTGGTGTGATGCACCTAAATCTACAATCCAAGCATCGGGAGAGAAGTTAATGGCAATCAAAGCATGGCTAGAATTACCTTTCTTGGGGTTTTGATCTTCTGTCTTTTTATTCTTGGCACCCTCGGGGATGTGATCTCCAATGTTGTTTTGTTGAAGTATTTGTGCCATGTGATATATCTTCTTCTGCATGCATCTGGATTCTGGATGGAATCCTCGTTGGAAGCAAGTGCATTTCTTCCCTTTTCTTCCCTTTCCACCTTTGGATCCGAAGGAATCGTTGAAGGGTTTTAGTACCCTTTCTTCTTTGGATTTGCATGTCCCTTCCCTTTGTCTTTGTTTTTAGATTTCTGATTTTGGTGACTGCTACCATCTTGCACAACAAGTACATGCGCCTTTGAGCCTTTGATTTGGCCATATTGATAGCTTGGTCGTCTCTTGCGTCAGAGACTCGATAAAGGCCTCAAGAGAGGGCATTTTCTAGGTAGCTCCAGAGGCGATCCTAACTGAATGAAATGTGGATACAAACACTAAGTATTATGGACCAAGTTTGGAAAGAATGGTAAGAACCATTTGTTTCTCCTCCTTAGATTTATCAACCCCACAAGCCTTGAGTTGGGACAAAAAATCCTTATATTTGGTAAAAAAATCTTGGAGATTGTCGAAGGTTTTTGTATCCAAAATGAGTAATTCCACCTCAAGTATATGTCCCCTCATCTCGTCATGTTTTCCAAAAAGTCCTTCCATGGTGGTCCAGACTTCATTAGGGGTTTTACAGGAGGATATGTGAAAGAGGAGCTCAGGAGAAAGAAGACTGCAAATAGTTCCATACACTTCATCCATCTGATTCAGATACTTGGATTTTTCTATGCCTGATGTGGGTTCGGTCTCTATGCCCATGGTTAACCTGTATAATCCTCTGCTTCGAAGATGCAATTCCATCTTGTGCTTCCATGCAAAGAAATTGTACGATGTAAGAATTAATTCTTTTGGAAATTCCATTTTCCCATTGTCTTCAATCTTCTGTACCTGCAAAAAGAGTATGGTGTGTCTTTTTCATAGAAATTAGTCGGCTCTAATACCATGTAAATGTGGCTAAACCTGCACAGATAAGATCTAGTTAGCAAAGGACATACACAGTTTGCAGAAAAATGAGAAAAGACGGAAATGAGAGAGAGAGAATCAAAGAATTGTATTAACTAAATGAATGAATGATAATTTACACGTGATATACTATGTATGACTCAACTAATGTGCATTGGAAGAGAAACCAATGCGCCATAGTGGTGGTCTAGAGTGATATGGACACACACCGACAGTTATGGGAGTTAACTGCCACCTAGTCTAATTCAACTAGCCTCTCAGTCCTCGGTTAACTGACTTAAAGCATCAGTAATGCGCCACTCTGGTGATAATCCCATGGACAATGCGCATTAGCAATGATGATCCCAATGTTGCGTGGCGATGGAACCAATGTGGCATCAAGACTCCATTCAACTGATCCAACTGAAGTGCGAACATAAGAGAATATTCCCCTAGAATGTAGGAAAAAGGAATATTCTCCCTAAAATGTAGGAGACTGGATAAGTATTAATAAACATAGGGAAAACCTTAGGAACATGAAATCCTAGATGTGTGTGAAGTATCTCGAACACTTTTAACAATCAAATTGAGAACATTACCTTTTATTTAGGTGTCATGATTATGAAGATGACGAGGATCAATCAAATCTCAATGATGGGAGACTCCATTATAATAATTTGACACATGTTATTCAACACAACTCCATAAGATACTTGTTTAAGTGAATTGGTATCTAAAATTTAATTGTTGGTCCAAAGTTTTGTTTTTGTAGACTTTCATCAGGTTTCGAGGAAGTTTATTGTTTGAGTCGATATGCAAGCAAATGATGTAATTAATTTGCATCAAGGAATGGTGAGGAAAAATGGGAGGCTTTTGGAGCTTTGCCACCTCTCGTGGTAAATTTCATATTCATCGTTATTCGTAATGTGGATTAGATCAAGGGACAAGTGGTGAATCTCATCAGTGGTGGAATCAGGGGCTTTTAATTCCCATGCAACCAATGTACATCCTTTCATTCCTTTTGAGGAGGGCACCTAAATTTTCACTCTCCTGGATCACCTCTCCATTCTTTGGAGTTGGCTTTCTAGGTTTTATATTAAACTTTTATTTTACTTCATGCTTCTTGCTTTTATATAGGATTTTCTTTAGCACTCTCGCTTTGTATAGACATCGTTGTACCTAATAGTCACATTGACCTACTTCAATGGTCATTTGTTGGACATTAATATCTTTATATTATCTTATATTATATATGAAGAGGGGACATGAGTTTAATTGTTGGATTACCAACAAGGAGATTGGATTTAGCTATCATTTCCCAGCTTTGTCTTGCTCATGGGCGTGATGTCTGTAGAAACAAAGGAGAGTGGCCTATGGACCACTTCTAGGATTGTCTTCTCTGCTAGGTGTTTTGGTTTAAGTATATAATGATGGCTTCCTCTCATGAGGACTCCAATAACTGTGCCTTGTGTGAGAATGCAAATTTGTGTCAGGGCATTCATCGATGTGAGGGATGTGCATGGAAGATTCATGAATGCCTTTCTTCCACATGAATATTTCACGTATATACTCTCAGATCGAAATAATAAAAAATATGCCGATGCAAATTGAAATTATTAGGGAAATCAACTCTCAAAGGCTGGATGAAATGAAATAGCAATTGAAGGGCGTGCAAGACAAAATTGAGAATATGGAAAGGGATAAAACAACAACAGGGGAAGCAATTCAGTTCGCAACCCCAAATTACTCTATGTGATTGTATAGATTGGAATATATGCCAACTAGGGAAGAAGAGACGTTACAACAAGACTCGGTGTGGGAAAATAAGAAATCACTCGACGTCTAGTTAACCAAGGTTGGTAGAAAGAAGGAAGCCCTCAATGGGTATGGTCCATTTTAAATTATGAACGTTTGAATGGTTTGCAAATTTGTTTTTTGGTTAGGGTAGTTTGTACAACAATACACAAGCTAGTGAGAAAGTAGTATTTCTATAACTTTTAAGTTAGTCCCTATAGCAGTCAATAGAGACTTCTATTTAGTAAATTTTGATGAGAACAAGACTCAATTTTGTATTATCAAGTTAGACGGTTCGCTCGTAGCATATCTTTAGTACAAATATATTTGTTCTTGTTTAAAAAAATGTTGCAAGTGAGCTTCTATAATTAGTGGGTCTAAAACAAGGGCATATTAATGATGATGATTAGCATCCACTACTACTAACTTTAGTATATCGAAATTATAAAATTAAATTAATTTCTCGTATTTAAATTGTTATTTTTATGATTGCTTGTACTTAAATTGTTATTTTTATGATCGAATAATTTGGAAATCAAATCTCTAAGTTCCCTTTTATTTGTATGGGTTAATAAGTTATAGAACTTGATTTTATTACGAATGTTATGAAAATTGGATCTAATATCGTTGTAAACTGAGCATTCTAAGAGAAAGTGTTTTTCACCCTCTACTTTTTTCATCTCAAGACCAAGAAATTTTAAATCTAGTGCAACCCTGTTTCACTACAAAATCTATGAAAAAAACTATTACTACTTTTATATTTATTATAAAATAATAATCATTGTGATTTTATATTAATTTAAAAAAATAGTAAAATAATCCTAATATAATAAGTCTCCAACACTCCAAGGAATAATGTCATATAGGCATCAAGAAAAGGTATAGAAATCAAAGAGTAAGCCAATACCAATATGTCCATCCATCATAGAAAAACCAAGGGTTATCCATACACCATGCACCCCCAAGCATGGTGTAAACACTTTTAGAGTAACCTCAAAATCTAACACTCCCTCTTTACATGGAAAGTTTTTTCACCAATGCTAGTCTAATCCCTCTACAACTCAACCAAACCTACTACTTGCAAATATGATCTTGTTGTAATCTTGGAATCAACCACTAGCTCCTAGAAAGGAACTATCCCCCAAACATCACACTCCTCAATCAATGTGTCACACCTAATCTCCTCAAAATAATTAGAAGGATCTCAAATGAAAGAATCCAATGAAATATGGTTAGCCTATCTCTTAGGAGGTATACTCTCCCTCACTAAATATCTAGGTGCCCCTAAATGCTCATGTGCATTTTGTAATATATGTGTAATACATCTCAACTTCTTGTGTGTTGACATATAAGATGAGGGCATATTCATCCCAAGTCTCACCTTATCCACGCCTAGATTTTATTCTTCTCTAACCTCTTAATCAACCTTTGGGACAACAACCCCCTCACTCCCTTCAATCTCTAAAGGATACACTTGAGGACCTCACATCCTCATCAAACTTCTCATCTTATCTCACCACAATCAACTGTTACGATAGAATGTAGATCTTGTAAGCTATGGAAGTCTCAATGTATCCAACAAAATAAGATACTATCGCAACATCTTAAATCTCCAAATAACATTATCCATCTATTTATATGAAGGAACATAACCTTGTTAACAATCTACTCAACACCAACATCCCTCAAGTTAACATCATGGACCAAAATCATTGGACACCACATCAAGAGATGTACAGGACGTCGTAGAAAGATAATCGCATCTCCAGACAACACCAAGACAAGTTAATCATGTATATCAAAATCACTAAGATAGACAATTGTACAAATTTGATCCATCTTGAAATACCAATCTCATGGTACAAGCAACAACCCATGCAAGGTTGTCAACAACTTGTAATCATGGTGGTATCTCACCCATGCACCGAAAAATACCTGGCAATTGAAGCATCAACCTCAAAAAGGTCAGCTCTCTCTTTACAAGAGAACCTTGTTGAGATTCAACAAGAAGATCCTAGTGAAAATTATGCACCTACACTAGGATGGAGCCTCGGGCTATTTTTAGGTGGAAGTATATTTTTAGATGATGAGCAAATTCTATTTATAGATGGTGAGTGGATTCTATTTATAGATGTATGTCGACTATTATTATCCCTTAATAATAGTTGGACAATAAATATTAATATATTATCTCATAATTACTTGAAAATAGTTAACTGAAATGGAAAATCAGTTAGCTATAGGAAATTCGAGTTCAAATGTTGACTGGTGGGACATGGAAGTCGAATTAGTTGTAACTAAGTGACTTGAAGTTGTAACAGAGTTATAAGTGTAGTTATGTGAGTTGTGAAGTAGTTTAACTCAGTTAAGTGAGTTAAGCTCAGTTGTACTAGTTGTAATTGAACTTACACTAGTGAGGGTTCAATGAATTAATTATTAATTAATTCACAACTAGTGATCTCACATGCAACTGAAGATTTACCACTTTAACTACATGCATGTCAGATCCAGTGGAGACCCAGTTGAGATAACATGTGAAAGGGATAGTTTGGCTATCAATTGTGATTTGAGTGAAGTGCACTCATGCAATCACACACACACAGTGGATGTGCCCATGAGCAATGCGCATCCTAGGCAAGAGGAATTCAAATCATTTGCAGGTTTTCCATTGCAGGGATTGTGCAGAGGAGGCAGGTTGTCTGGAGGCGGAAAATTGACACATGTATTTGCTGATTTTTGTATGATAGTGTGAGACGATTGTATTGTACTAAGATCTCTTGGATTAGAGTTTTGTATGATATTGTTTCATGATCCATGATATACATAATATATGATAGTGGGGTTTTTAGCTTTATGCTTTTCCAGTAAAACATTTGTGTTATGTGTGATTGATATTTCTTCTTGATATTGCAATTGGCGATCGTGTTTTAAATTCCGCAAGAATAATTGTAGAAGCGATTATGTATTTAACGATGGCATATAATTGTTATATCAGGAGAATCCAGGCAATACATAATTTGTATTGAAATTTCTACATGGTATCAGAGCACAGGAAATCACAGAAAATTGCAGAAGCTGAGCTTGTGATTGGATATAATTTGAATTTGCAGAAAGAGTTTCTTGGTGCTACAGCTGAGTCAAGATCGAAATGGCTTTCAATGGCTTGAGGTTAGAGTATGCACTCGAGGGCAGCTCGAACTACACTGCTTGGAAGGATAGGATGGAGGCAGTATTCGAAGACAATGGCTTGAAGGAATTCATTGACAAAGATGTTCCTAAGCTAGATGTTGCAGACGTTGCAAATCTTGATGCATGGCAAAAGAAAGGGGCAAAGGCGAGGAGGATTCTGTTGGAGGGAGTACAAGACCACATTGTCTCAAGCCTCCATGGGAAAGCCACACCACATGCAATGTGAAAGACTTTGACGGATCTATTCCAAAACAACAACGACCATAGGAAATTGGCGCTCAAAGATAAAGTCAGGAAGATCAAGATGGAGAAGGGTGACTCCATTCCAAAATATCTCACGAAGTTTGTCCAATGTCGGGATGAGCTGGGGAGTGTGGGAATAACAGTCGTTGATGATGATTTGGTGAGCTTGGCTCTCCTAGGAATTCCCAAGAGTTGGCACATTTATCAAGACTCTGTCAATGAAAGGGAAAAATTGCCAGATTGGGAACGACTATGGTCAAATCTAGTGCAGGAGGAGTTCAGGAGGAACACCAGAGATGGCTCTTCATCAAAGCATGTTGATGAAGATGATTGTGCTTTGGTTGCTAAGGCAAGGAAAGGGAAGGGGAAGAAATTCCATTCAAAATCTGAGTCTAAAGGCAAGAAGCTGGATTTGTCCAAAGTGAAGTGTTTTCACTGTCACGAACATGGGCATATCCCTACTAACTGTCCGCAGAAGAAGAAGAACAAGAAGGTTGTTGGAGCTGCAGCTGGTGAGGCCCTTGCCTTGTAATTTGAATTGGACTTCTCTTTGATTTCGTGCATGGCTTCAAGTGCATCAGGATCGGTGTGGTATTTGGATAGTGGAGCTTCCTTCCACATGACAAGAGATTAGGAGTTTTTCAGTGAATTGGAGGAGAGAGATCTCAAAATGCATATAGAGATGGGCGACGATGGACGATACAGTGTGACTGGCATTGGTACCATTACCTTTCAGAGGGAGTCAGGTAAACCATTTCAATTGAAAAATTTTATGCATGTTGCAGGTCTGAAGAAAAACCTGGTCTCAATTGCAATGTTGGAGGACAAAGGCTATGATGTTGTTTTCAGCAGTGGAAAATATTTTCTGCGACATAAAACAACGGGTCAAGTCAAGAAGATAGGGATTCGAGTTAAGAATCTCTACAATATGGAGGTAGATGGTTGCGTTGTCATGATGGGCAAGGCAGAAAAAGTGGTGAGTTGGGATGAGGGCGAATTATGGCACAGGCGATTGGGCCATCTTCATCATGGAGCCTTGAAGATCATGCAACAAATATCTACTGGACTTCCAATGAGAGCACTTGCTCAGTTAGATCAGTGCAAGGGCTGGACCATGGGGAAGTATGTAAAGTCCACCTTTTATGAAAAGGAGAACCATGCCTTGCTAATCCTGGAGAGAGTTCACACAGACGTGTGTGGACCATTCTCGGTTGCTTCAACAACAAAACATAAGTATTATGTTATTTTTGTTGATGACTTTTCTCGTAAATGTTGGATCTTCTTCATGCAGAAGAAGGATCAAACATTCTCAAAGTTTTGTGAGTTTAAAGCATTGGTGGAGAAAGAGTCGAGGAAGCAAGTGAAAGCTCTAAGGAGAAATAATGGTGGAGAATACATCTCTAACGAATTCAAAGACTTCTGCAGCAAAGAAGGAATTCGAAGAGAACTCATAGCGCCTCATAACCCACAACAAAATGGGGTCACAGAGAGGAAGAACAAAACGATCGTGGGTGCAGCATGAGAGATGTTGCATGATCAGAGCCTACTAGTGCATTTGTGGGTGGAAGCATGCAATACTGCGGTTTATGTGCAAAACCGTTGTCCTCATATAGTACTTGGCATGAGTACACCTGAAGAAGCTTTCATTGGTAAGAAACCTGATGTTTCTCATTTTAAGATTTTTGGCTCATCTGTTTATGTGCATGTGACCAAGAACGCCGGGAAGAAGCTAGAGCCGACTGCTGAAGTTGGGATATTTGTGGGGTACACAAAAACACCCCATAATTATCGTGTGTATTTTCCTAATAGTAAGATGACTATTATGTGACGGGATATAAAATTTGATGAGGGGAAAGCCATGCAGTTGTCGCTTGAGAGGGAGCTAGACTTGCATGAAGAGGAGGAACTGTTCGTTCCCAAAGATGAGTCTCAAGATGTGGATCAACCACATGAGGAGGTTCATGGAGTGGAGGAAGCCACTCATGCAGAGCCATCCATCAGAAATGGTAGAAAGCGCACCACGGAAGTTGATAGATTGAGACTAGATGTTGCACAAAATGTAGGAGCCCCTACTTCACAACGCAGTCAGAGACAGTCTCCTGATTGATTTACTGGATACATGGCTCTCATGAGCAAATGTATTGTGACTGAACCATCTTCCTTTTAGGAAGCAGTGAAGGATCCCACATGGGTAGATGCAATGGTGTAGGAGTATGACTCCATTGTAAAAATCAGTGCATGGAAAATTGTCCCGAGACCAGTGGACAAATCAGTGGTAGGTTCGAGATGGATCTACAAGGTAAAACAAGCTATTGATGGGAGTGTGGAGAAATACAAGGCTAGGTTTGTGGTCTGAGGCTTCTCACAGATCGAGGGGATAGATTATGAAGAAACCTTTGCACTTGTCACACGATATTCTTCCATAAGATCCATCTTTTCACTCTTAGCGCAAATGGGTTGGCGCATTCATCAGATGGATGTAAAAACTGTGTTTCTCAATGGGATCATTGAGGAAGAAGTGTACATTGAGCAGCTAGAAGTTTTTGAGACCTTTAACAGCGAGTCGCATGTGTGCAGACTCAAGAGAGCATTGTTTGGGCTGAAGCAAGCACCTTGTGCTTGGTACACTTGGATAGACAACTATTTCACCGAACTAGGCTTCACCAAAAGTGAAGCAGATGTGGTGGAGGGTAAGATTTTAATCATTGTTCTTTATGTTAATGATTTAATACCGACTGGTGATGAGCAGTTGATACACTTATGCAAGGAGGACCTTGCAAAGGAGTTCGAGATGAAGGATTTGGGCCTTCTTCATTATTTCCTTGGATTGGAAATATGGCAGTGAGATGGTGAAATTTTTGTGTCTCGAGGCAAGTATGCAAGGGAGATACTGGGTAAGTTTCACATGGAGGGCTGCAAACCCATGGATACTCCTCTTCCAGAAAACTGGAGGAAAGAGAATGCTACTTCTAGAGAGGTAGTGGATGCTACTGTCTATCGATAGTTAGTGGGTTCGTTAATGTATTTAGTGAATACGAGACCAGACATTTGCTATGCAGTTAACCAACTAAGTCAAGTGATGGTTAAGCCTACCAAGCTCTTTTGTAAGGCAGGTAAGCATGTCCTGAGATACCTGAGGGGCACATCTGAGCATGGCTTATGGTACAGACAGACGGATGAGGTGAACTTGCATGGCTTCACGGGTGCAGATTGGGCGGGTAGCCCAACGGACAGAAAGAACACATCAGGGAGGATCTTTAGTATCAGATCTACAGATGTTTCTTGGTACAGCAGGAAACAGAGATCTGTGGCACTCAGTTCAGTGGAAGCAGAATACATGGCAGCGAGTCAAGATGCATGTGAGGCTATCTGGATGAGAAAGATCTTGGTTGGTGTTGTTCCAAAGTTTGTGTTTTAAGGCTATAAAACACACCGTCTGGGCATCTATAATAATGATGTTTTCTTTCGAAACAATAGATACTGAAGATCAGACCAGATTCAGTTTCTCAACTGTCTCTGTCTTTCTTCCCTATTTTCTTGGATAGTTATGTCCCGTTCTATTGCTGCCCACGATTGTTCTAGTTCGGTTCTGTTTCTGGCAGTTTGCAAGATAGTGTTGAAAAGGTTCAATGTGAGGCTAGTTTGATCTTGCAATCCTACGTCTACGTTGGGTTGTCTAACGTTTGGGACAGTCATAGGTAATCAATTTTTATATTTTCTTTGTAAAGGGTTTTGATAAGTTTGTTACTTCAGATATTCAGGCCGAATATTAAATAAACNCAATTGGAGAGGTGGAAGTATGCCAATGAATGATTTTGGGTACAAGAACTGAACTAAACTGCACTTATAGAAATCACACTTCATAAACTATCATTAGTAAAACTACAATATAATCATCTTGTAATCACTAAAAACATAGAAATACAATGTATTAACCACGGGTCATGAATAAGGGAATCAATGAGGGTTTATGGTGTAGATGGACACATATTATTAGTGAAATGTGGGAAATGGTTTAAGAAAAATGACTTTATTGGGCACAAAAATATGACAAAAATGGAGCCCAACACTCCGTCAAACCCAAGGATTTGCATGTCCTCGTGCAAACAAGAACTTGTAAATCCTTATTCAATATTCATTGTATACTTTGTTTAATTATCTCGCTGTAGCATAAACTTATAACAACAATGAGAATCACTTGATCAATCAAGATGCCCCCGGGGCACAAGAAAGCTTATAGCATGTAGAATTAGATACAACTTAAACAATTGCAATATCTCAAAAAAATCATGTATACTAATGCATGCTTATACAATCTCCAATCCAAGTAGATTAGTGCCTTATCAATTGGGTTACGGAGTCTCTTGTGTATAAGATAGGGTTTGTTACTTCTCTAGGGGTGTAAGCCCTTTTACTCCCTAGAGCAAACTAACCTTAGCAAGGTAAATACAAGGGTGTAAGCCCTTTTACTCCTTGTAGCAACCTTTGCAAAATAGCTCTTTCAATAACAATAAAGATAGATCTTGATGGAGGGTGTATGATCGTATACTCCTCCAAATATTAAACAAATTAACGTTGATACATGAAGAAACAACACAATATGCAGAAAATTCCTTACCAATTTCAAGAGATAACATGAAAAACCCTTCTTTATCAAGAATATTCCATCACAATTTCAAAGAGACAAGCATCAAGAGACAATGCCTTAGCCTTTTCCTCCAATAGAAAAGTAAAGCATCCACAAAGCATCAAGAGAGAGATAGATCAAATTTCCCCAAGTAGGGCGAAATTTTCAGCCAATGAGTATGTAATTCTTAAGTGAGAGTTATGATCAAATGAAATGAGAGAGATCTCTATTTATATGACATCACTCTAAACAATTTGTCCACATAAGTATGTCCACTTTCATATTTTGAGGAGGCTGACCTCACAAATTTTCCTTTACAACTTTAAAATACAAAATACATAAAGTAATTTCCCCTTTAGGGGTGATGTCATGCCCTAGAAGGGTGACGTAGGCCTCCAAAATGAGATGTTTTGCCTCCCAATGAAGATCGTTAGGCCTCAAAAGGCCATTTGCCTTGCCATCACGTGCTCTAGTGCATGTAATGTGTCTCTCTCTCCATCAAACCACATCACATCAACACCAAACCATGAAAACCCCATCAAAATCCTCGCCTCCATGTGACGTCTAGGGCATAGAAGGTGACATTTTAGGCCTCCAAAGGTCAACGTTGAGGTGTAAGGGGTCACAAAGTTATAATCTCATAGTATCCAAGTGCCTCCAAAGGCAACATTCATCCTCTCAAGTGTCCAATGAGAGGGGGTGCATCATCCAACATGTGGGCTTCATGCGCCTATGAAGGTCTATGCAACCTTGTGCCTCCATAAACAAGCTTTCACTTGGCAAGGCCCTACAAAGAAAAACAAGTATGCCCTCCAAGGGTACACAAGTCACAAGTATCATTCCAAGTAATCCACATTTAAAAAAGAACCACCCAAACATGTGCATCAAATCCCCCCTTTTCAAAATAAACAAATGCTCGAAAACCTTATACAACTTACCAAATTTAAGTATGGGAGGGTTGTCATGGTGTCCTATTGGGTAGATCAATCCCCAAGTCAAAGAGTGTTTCCCAGGAGGGCCCTCTCTAATTCATGTAAAAGAGTATGAGGTGGATGGGGGTGTGACTTTTGGGCATGGGGTTTCTTGACATACAAGGGCTCATAATGTCTTATTTATGGGTGCCTTTGTAGAAGGTGTGTTGCATCCTCATTTTCAATGCAACCTTTTTCCAAGCCTTTTATTTGCCATTAATTTATTAAGGTCCGAACATTGAGTACTATATGCAAGTGAAAGTAAAGAGTATCGCAATGCCACTTGAAACTAGGAACACACTGAGTGCTATGTGCAAGGAAAGTAAAAGACATCGTGAGTGCATTCCCTCAACAAGCGGGACATTTATTAGTTATGTGTTTTATTTTACAGGTCGTTGAATTTTGTGGAGAAGTCTTTCATTGCTCTCATGACCTTAGTGCAAACATCTAGAGGATAATTTATTGCTTTTATCTTTTTCTAGCTACAAGCATCTGGGCCTTTAGCTCCTTCTTCCCATGAAATGAGGTACAGGCCCTTCTTGGGTGAATATGCCCGAAAACCCAAAATGTGAGGAGACGAAAAGGGAAGAAGTATGGAAAATGATAAGTATGTGCATGCATGGTACGATGACCCTTCAAGGAGACCCCTAGTAGCAACCATTTTCCCAAGGGTGGCCTACTTACTAGAAAACCATGTCAACCCCCAAGGTGAAAAGAGGCAAAAGGTATAATTTCCACACAAACATTTTCAAAATCAAGAAAGGATCCTTTGAAACATGTTCAAATGCTTCACTTATTAAAATGGCAGTTACCATGACACCAGACTTGTTACCTCGTGGAGAAAGACCTGTTGTCCTCTGTGGGCCATACTGGTGTGGTGGACATTGTCGTTGTCGATCAATGATGATGTGTGGTAAGAGCAAGGGTTATGTCTTCTCATATGGCTATCGACACTCCATGTATACCACCTGCGGGCCTAGAGACATCATCTCCTTAGTTACCCCTAGAAATGGGGGGTAACAAGTAGGTGCAATTAACACTTTCTCAACATGCTCCCAAATCTTAGCTTTCTCTAAAAGGGTTTGCAACCTAAACTTTTGAGGTGTGAAATTGGAAACATCCTCCAACCTATTATGCTTTCAAAGACTAACCATAGTCACACTACAAATCATAAGTACACCTCGATGCAAAATCAACGAAAAATAAAGTAGAAAAACTCTTCAAGGGTTCAAGCACTTCTCCCAAGTATCCTAAGGTATCACACCCAACAACCTATAAATAGGTCAAGCACCACTCCCAAATACATTACAGCTGAAATACCCAACCCCCTCTTAACTAAGAGAGTAATCCCACTCCATTTAGCTCCAATACCATGTAGAGACCTCTGAAGTACGGAAATTAATGTAAATTTAAAAATTTCAGCTCAAACACGAGGTTTCCTGTATTTATTCCTAGTGAACCTTCAACCTTAGGGTTGATCTAAGATATTAAATTACAACAAAAAATACTTCACTTTACTTCAATGCAAATCATTGCGCAACCCAACAGAATAAATATCATACAAGTTTACTTTAGTGTGAAAAAGGTACAACCCTTAGGGCACACTTTTCTAGGTATATAACAGACCTTAAGTAACTTTATTACAATAGATTATATCAACACAAACATTGTTTTTTTATCTTCAAGGCATGTGTTAAATCACTTAATAATTTCAACAATATAATATGTCAAATCAACATGAACAACAAGTACTGAAATCCACACAACCAAGGAGATAATACAAACCAAAGATCAAATCTACAAGTACACAATTTTGGACAGTTGAAACACTTAGTTTAAACATAAAAGATGAAGTACAAGTATTTACCATAGATTTATCATGAAATTGGTACAAGTCAAGCTCTCCAAACCTTAGCTAGGGAAACCATGAAAACCTTATCCATTGACTCTTCCAAGCTAGGAAACAATCTTAACCAAAGTTGGTCACTCCACCAAAGATCCTCAACAAGTTAGCATTAACACCAACAAGTCCTCCTTGGCACCCACGCTTCCACCCCATAAGTGTAGAAGACATCTCCTTCTCTTCTTCTGCACAACAAGCATAACAAGTACAACTAGGGTTTCTAAATGTCACAAAACCCTAGCCTTCTTCTCTCACTGAGCTACAAGACAAAATGATATCTTTGCCTCTTTAGATTTTCTCGCAAACCTAGTCTTCTTTGTCTCCTTAGGGTTCAAACCCTAACCTTAGTATTGAAAATCCTCCAAGAAGCCTAGCACTGCAAGACAAAGAGATAAAGTACAAGGATGAAGAACACAGTGGGGAGAGACTAGTGTGCTCCACTCCTCGCGTCTCTAATACAAGCATGTGATGAATGAAATGAATGAAAGGACTCTCTCCTACCTCTATTTATATGAGAGGTGAGAGAGGCCAACAATATAAAGTGGACCCGGTCCATTATAAGAAACCTAACTACAAGAAGATAGGGCCACAGGTGAAACACTCCAACTCTAGGTGACACATGTCAAACTCCAAGGCATGCACATCTAACAATAAAAGGTCCAAGACATGAACACTCTAAGAGATGTGTCCAACACTCCAACTCCACAAGCCTCAAAATCTCCAATACTCCTCTTAAGCTCCTAATCCTCTAGATCTGCCCCACCTACATGATCAATCCCTCAACCCAAGTGTCCTCAAGTCAAGCACAAGCCTCCATGCAAGTGACCAAGTGTGCCCATGCTATCTAGGGCTTAATTCTCTCCTCCCCCAAAAAACATCCTCCAACCAAACAACCAACCCTCCGTATGCACAACATGAAGAAAGTCACCAAGCTCCATAGGCCTCCGATGCTCCAAGGAATAATGCTATATATGCATCAAGACAAGGTTTAGCAGTCTATGAGTAAGCTAACTCAAATATGCATGTTCATCACAGAACAACCAAGGGTCATCCATACACCGTGCATCCCACATCACATGAGGCAACTCCCAAGCATGGTGTAAACACTTTCAAAGTAACCTCGAAAGATGATAGTTTAAGGGTTTTAATTTTATGGAATGGATTTTATGGTTTGGCAGGGGTTTATTGGCCACGTCGTTAAACAAAGGGAAGCATTCATGTGAAGAGGCCACACCATTAAAGAGAGGGTGAAGACCCTTTTGAGAGGGTCATGCCTAGATGGTAGGGCCACACCCGTATGATGACAACAAAGCCCGTTTTAGAAGGGAGGTGACCAAGAGAGGTCATGGGGGTGTAAAATATTAATATCCCTTTCATATGGATTCTTAGAGAAGAGGGATACACCTCTTCACAAAAAAAATGGGGGCAATAATATGAATAAACCCACCCATTTAAATAGAAAATTTTACCTCTAAAAATGAAAGTATATGGACTATGCCCATGAAACTTTACAACAACAAAATGAAGACAGGAAGAAGATGGTTACTAATGAAAGCCATAGTTTAGAGAAGAGGTTGTCCTTTGGTTTCGACGAAAATAAGAGAAATGTAAGCCATAAGCGTCTTTAAACAATTAAGATTAAACCTAATAAAAATCATATTCTTTGAATTAAAATCATTGGAGGAGGTTACCTCGATGGCTTGAGAAGCCATCCTCCACAAGAAAGCCTTGAACTCTTTTTCAATATAGGCTTCCATAAGAGTAGAAAATAAAACCTTAGCCATCTTTGAGAGTGAAACCCCAAGTTGGAGAGGATATGAGAAAATGTTAAAAGGGAATGAAAGAATCAAAGGAGTTAGGGAAAGGAGAGGGGTTTTGTTGAGAAATAGGGTACTTTTAATTTCTGAATTTAGAAAATGGAGGATGATTACAAGTGTACAAAGTGGATTCCAAAGTTGTATCATTTGACGTAGATTTATTTAAATATTGTGTTATAAACCTATGAATGTATTTATCCCTTCTCTTAGGAACAAAAACAACATTTAAATGTTTATTGTTATTTATCCATATTTCTTTTTACAATTTTTTTATTGTTGAGAGAAAAATCTATTTGACTATTATTGACTTATGAGAAATGAATTAATATTTCAATTACCATTAATATTGGTGTTTAGTTTATCAATAAGAAGTATCATTTATATTGAAATGTAGAAATATAGGACTATACAATAATTCAAAGGAATGGAGCTTGAAAATGGGCAAGATCATCATCCCGTGTGACAACAATGATGATAGTTGGACTATCGCTATACTAGTGTGTCATACAAAGTTTCAAAGACTATTTACCCAGAACTAGAATCTAACCACAGACTATAGTGTCATACACATGCTTAAAAAAATAAACTATGAGTATATCATGTGGACATAAACATCAATATCTTATCATAATGGATTAACCAAATAAACTAAAAAAAAGGTAAAGCATAAGTGATTTCTTATCATTGGGTTGTTGGATTCCAACCTTACCAAGTGATGTTGTATCCTTTTCCCAAGTGGGGTCTTGCATTTCTGCTAGGAGGGTAGTCACATTTGAGAGATCTCTACTTTGCTTGGAGAGAGGGGTGAGAATCATGTCAAGGTAGGACAATAGGTCACTCACTGGGTTTTTGCATTCTTTTGTGCATCAAAGTTGGAGGTCAGAAAGGACTACATATGCCACACCATGTCCATAGTGCTCTAGAAGAGAGTGTGTATGCTCTTGTGTGCATGGTGTCGGTAAGTGTAGTGTCCAACTCCTTCTACTATGCCCCCTTCTCCATCTTGAAAATTTCCAAACATTCCTCCTACGAATGGTTCCTTTTGAAGGCATCATGAAGCTTCTTGTTTCTTGCTTCATGGGGGAAGGAATCTCCCCTACCAAAGATAACATCAACCTATGACATCGATTCATGTTGTCATTTCCTTGGGCACCCAACAAGTCACTTGTCTACTAGCCCCTTGCTTCTATAAGTAAGAACATTGTTGATTAGTGCCTCATTTTCCTACAGGCTTGGGCTATCCTAGATGAGAATTGGGTGTGCCCTTCCATATCCCCAACAAGGTAAGACTTATGCATTAGTATTTTGGCTTAAAACTCCAAGTCTCCTTTGTTATCCATTGCAATTTCCACGAGGCATGACTATGGTGCACTCTCAATGGCCTTGCTCTCTACTCATGAAAGGGAATGCAAGTATGAGAACCCTGGAGTACTGGAGAGACAACCCATGTCTTCATCCTAAATAACACATGGAACTTCCATGCATTCTTTGGGTTGTGTCACTCACATTGACCCTTTCACCACCAACTATTACCCTATATGGGGGCTCATTTACATTGATGTTGGGCATATGTTGTACTTGATCTTTTTTTCCAAGGGAAACCTTGCAAGGAAACCCCTAGCCACTTCCCCACATTTCATGGACAATATCTGATGCCAACTTGTCGGTGCTAATTACAATGCCCCACCCAGTTGGGACATCAAGTGAGGCACACAACAAATGCAACTAGCTCAAGGGATTGACCCTGATACCTCTTGCATGAAGCTTAAAGCACACAACCACTTGAGTTAGCCTACTAAGATTTTTGTATTCTATTAAGCATGTTATTGATTTAATTATTTTTATTAGAAATTGTTTAATAAGCTAATTTTACTACTTAAAAAAATAGGATAATGAGTAGATTTCTTGGTTAAGTATTCCATTACCAAAAAAGTTTACAATCATTTACTTTTGTGTTTCTTAATATTTCAAACCTCATATTTAATATTTAAGAGAGTAGATGACCTTAAGCAAGGGAAACAAAGGGCACCATGTTTTGTCCTCGTGTATTCCTTTGCTACACATTGATTTGTGGGTTTGAGGAGATCTATAATGTATCGTGATGATATTGATCACCAGAGAGAAAGCTAACTCTTGAGTTTATCATCAACTATTCTAATTAACAAAATGGTGCCAAAATTTTAAGGATATGTGATTGTTATTAGTAAGAAATTAAACCCAATTATAAGTGTGAGAATTGTGATATGATGTACGATCTTATGTTGAATGTATGATATGACATATGAGCTAAATTTTGACCTAAATTTCTACCATAAGTCATAATTTTGACCTAAATATATGACCTGAATATTGATCTAAATACTAACCTAATTTTCAACCTAAAAGTCGATCTAAATTATGACCTAATTATATGAAAGTTAAGTAAACAAAAATCAATATGAAATTTCTTATGCAAATATAATATGAAAACATAAAATTTCGTAGAAAATTTGAACCTCATAGATTTCCTACAAAATTAAGGTAAAATTTATACAAGTTATTGTTGTAGTGAAAACACATTGAATTTGGTTGTTTATCTTCATGTTTATATTGGCTAGTTTAAAACACACACACACACACACATCCCATAGAGGAGGAGTGGGATGTTGATCTAGGGTGGGAGTGTTGTTATTCCCCCACCAAAGTTCAAATCCCCCCAAAGGCGTGTTCTTCCTTTGTGGGTCAACATTCTTAGATAAATATGTTTTTGTGCTTCAATAAGGTACATCTAATGGGTGAATTTGACATAAAATATATCCTCAAATTGCAACTTAACCAAAGGATTGCTTTCACACATCCACTTTATGTTCCCTAAAAAATGAAAATAAGAATTACATAAACAAGTATAAATATTGCTTAGCATTGTTTAAATTTAATGCCAAGAAGGATGAAAAACTTTGAAGTACAAACATCAATACATTTAGATAGTCTTTGAGAATTCACAACTAGAGTTTTTTAATCCCTCTCGATGCTTAATAAATCCAAGATTAAAATAGTAAATCCAAGATTAAAATGGTTTTATCTCACGATTAAAATACATTGGGCATTATAATAAGTTTAAACAATTATTATCTAAAAGTATATGGAGAAATTTTGTATTATGTTGATAGGCATTTTATTGTGAAAGAGCTTTAGTAAACGTTGATTATATCCTTAGATGTCTATCCATCAAACCATCTATGTTGTTAATCTTAAAATTTCTATTGTTCATTTGTTTAACATGTATTCATACTCATGTCACACAAAACACATTCGATGTCACGTGACTTATGTCTCCCATCTTTTGTGTTTCCTTGATTGCTACTATTGGTTCCCTAGTGAGACAAATAACAATAAAAGTGAAAAACAACTGAGAGTTGGGTAGAGAGGATAAGTCAAAGGCATTTCATAGAAGAGCACGTGGCATCAATTTCTTTGTATCTCTTGATAGATTTTTCCATTATTGTTATTGTTAAGATATTCCCCATTCTTCCTTCCTCCCGCCTCAACCCTACTGCATCGGTAGACAACCATGTAATTTTTTAAAGCTCCGATATGTGAATGACATCGAATGGAATATTGTCTATTTTCTTTTCACTTTTTTTTTTGTTATAATGTTGTAAAAGGAAACATCTATACTTCACATTCAAGGGTTAGGTGGTCGATTCTTTAAATAAGAGGGTCGCTTGAAAGAGTTGCAAATTTTACAATGGAAAACAAATTCTTCATCTTAGTCGATTGCTTCTACCTTTTCTAATACTTTTAGTGAGCACATGTATACCATCAAACTGATATCTCTGCAATGCAACACATTTGAGTTTTCCCTCAAATGGTCTTGATATTGATTTGCATTGTCAAAATTATGTCCATGATTACACTGAAAAAAAAATAAAAATAAATAAATAAATTCCAAGGAAAAAAATCTTTATAATCGATAGATATTATGCATTCTATCCTCGTGGATTGTTCAAAAAATTGGGCTGCATTGGAGTCTCCTTTCCTTGACCCACAAGACCACTATACTCCACTCTTTACTCCATAAGAGTCTTTACACAAACACTGCACAGATTTTTTCATTTACATTTGTAGAGTCTACACAATACAAAACTGAGCCTATTGTAGGCCAGACAAAAAAAAACATAAAATGATAGAAAAAACTTTAAGACTTAATAGTGGAAATCCACAGAATCCCTCTCCTACATATCCCATACTTCATAACAACCAAAGGAGCCTGGGAAAAGAGACAGAGCTTGCTTTGATAACTTGTCTGCTTATTGATTAAGTTCCTTGTATATGTGCTTGAATGATATCCGTTGGAAGAATTGTATAGTAGATTGAATATCCTGCAGAAGAGAGCCTAGAACAACAATTTCTAGCACAATTTTCTTGTTTTCCTAGTCGATCACGATCTTTGAATCTCCCATTACTTGCAGCTTATTTATGCCTTGATATTTGAGCCCCTTCCTGGGGCATATCTGACATGATAATAGTGAGACTGCTTTTTGAACAACACGACACCTACACCACAGTTGGGCGGCTCCCCTTGGCTTGTGCCATCAAAGAAGCCCCAAGGAATTTCTGACTCAATATGAGGGATAACTCGCACTCTTGTATTTTTTTGCCTTGGCTTGTGTTTATATTCCTTGGACAAATTTTCAAGTAGGCTTGTTGTAACTTGAAGAGGGGTTTCCTTATACTAACTGCTAGAATTGCGGGCCCACCAAATAGCATAGACTAGAAAACAAGGGAGAGCTCCATAATCTTTAACATCGGCATATGGTTTCCAACCTTTTAGACAATCAACAAAATTATGTTTGTTCCATTCAATAGATGGAGAGAGATATGTTGCCACAATCCTCCAAACCTGGGTTGCATAGGGACAAAAAACAATAAGATGAGATACAAATTCTGCATCCGATTTACATAAGGCACATCTATTGGGTCCTTTTCAACCCATTTTTACTCCATTATCCCAAGTGAGAAGCTTGTTGCTAAGAGATAATCATAAGACTAGTTTATAGTTTAAAGGTCCATGAATATTCCAAATATGATCATATCACCATTATTTGTCTTTCATAAGACAAGATTCCATCTAAACATTATATCCCAATTTTGCAGTGAACTCACATGTGCTAGGTTTTTTAGACCAGCACAGAGAATCTTCATCCTCATCTGAAATCCTTATGAAATTAGAACATAGATTGTTTATGTCGTTGCATCACTCATCCACCTCTTTCCCTCTCAACTCCAGGTTGGAGGCAGATTTCCAACCTCTGCGCCCCCACTCTTGTGGGGATTGAGCTCTGGCATCTGCTAAAGAGAAACACCAACAACGTGGATATATTGGATAAGATGGTCTGAAAGCCTGAAGTTTTCCCCTGCTCCCAACCACGGGTCTTCCCCTACTCTTACCTTTCTACCATTTCCCACTTTCCACACTGTCCAGGTGCCAATTTGTGGAAATGCATTTACCAGATCTTTCCACATAATAGAACCGTATTTTGATTATTTTCGAGGAGCTTTGTACCACCCTTACGTTGTCAAGAATTAAGATATTTCGATCTCATAACCCTAGCCCGAAGATATGGGTTGTGTGTGAGTCTCCAAATACTTTTGGCTACTAAGGATTGGATGAACACATAAATATTTTTCAGGCCCCAACCCCCTAGCTTTTTAGGCATCACAATTTTTTACCATTTCACCAGAGGAATTCCTTCCTTAGAAGCATTTCCTCACCACAAGAATTGAAAACACTTTATCCTTATCTTGGCAAGAATCCCCTTTGCCAGATTTGCAATGGACATCCAGTATACTGGGATACTTTCTAGTACTAACTTCATAATGACTAGGCAACCTCCACAGGACAACAATATGTTAACTCAAAGGGAGATTCGGGCCTCAATCTTATTGTATACCCAAATCCAATCTGTGAAACAATATGAATTAGGCTTCAAAAAAAAAAAAGGATACTTAAATCTTGCATCAAAATCCTTCCACGGAAAGGGAAGAAGGCTATCTAGAAAAGGGACCAGGGGTCAGGAATGAGATTGGGCATCACTCAAGACTTGGAGAAATCAATAACCATTCCCTTAAAAAAAATAAAAAAAAAATAAAAAAAATAGTTTTGTGTTAATGTCAATACCAATTTGATCTATGTATAATGGTTTTCTTACTTTGAGGTGGCTTTTGTTTTCCTTGCTTTAAGGTAATCGATGTCCCATGTCTATCATCTCAAAACCTTTCTTCAATTCTTTCTTTAAGGATGAAATATATATTTAATTGTTCCCTGCTATCCAATGATCATCTACATACACCATAAGATATACAATAGTTTTGTCAACTTTATTGACAAACAAAGTTGCATCATCAAGATTAAAGTGTTTGAAATTGATCTTCAAAAAATGCTTAGTTAACTTTTCATACCATGTGCGAGGTTCTTGCTTTACGCCATACAAATACTTGATGAGCTTGCATACCCTATATTCTTGACCCTTCACAACAAATCCTTATGATTGAGACATGTATACATGCTCTTTCAAATATCCATTCAAGAAAGTTGTTTTCATATCCATGGGATGAATCTTCCACCTATTATGTGTTGCCAAAGCCAACAAGCATGAATGGTAGCCCATTTTTCTATTGGGGGAAAAATTATCCTCATAGTCCATGCCTTCCTTCTATGCATATCCTTTCACCATAAGCCTCACCTTATGCTTGTCAAGTGAGCCACCTAATTTGTACTTGTTCTTGTAGACCCACTTGTTGCTAATTGGTTTGGTTCCAAATAGAGGATCCACCAACTACCATGTCCCGTTCTTGATGAGAGCATCATACTCCTTCTTGTATGTTTTAAGCTTTTACACAATAGTAATGCACACACATATTCTTTACAAAACATAAAGAAAACAGTAACATTCACGCATTGTACTAAAAAATTTACCCAGGAAACCCTTAATTGAGAAAACCAACAAAATGTTTAGAGATGCACCTCTAACTCTCGTTGTATTAACTTCAAATTTACAAATAAAACATGTATGATTCTGTGGCATCCAAAAACTTAATCCATTGACCTAGATTAGATTACGACCTTAATTCCTTAACCGAAATTAGAAAACCATGGCCGAAAAACTGTGTGCCAAAACCACCCAAAATGGACTAAAAAAATACCCAAAAGTTTTTTTTAGGGGGCTCTAGCCCCCCCTGTGACCCCCTCGCTGCACTCGACACATATGCATCACACGTGGGGCTAATCGTGCAAAGAATATAACACATACCCAACACTTCTACATATCTTCTTTCCACTCATCATGGGAAATAACTTCTTCTAAGGAAGTTGGTTCAAAGTTAGTAGATAAATTCAATTCACAATCATATGAAACTTCCATATCATTGACATCACTTGAATTTGAATCATCTATATCACCTCCATCATCTTGTCTTGTTGAAATTCTAGTTCCTGTCTTTCCAACCTCATCAGGAGGAACACTTTCAAGTGCCTTCATGACCCACTTTGGAAATTTTTGTGATGGTCAAGGTTGCTCAACTAATTGAGATGGTGTTGCATTTCCATCAAGATTCAACCTTTCAATCCTCTCAATCATATCATCCAACTTAACCTCATGTTTTGATGAAGTGGTTGGATCTTCTACATGAGGGGGAGATGGCACTTCAAAAGGAGATTCTAAGGATTGATCCAAGATAGGAATCCCCCCTTCAAGATGTGGAATCTCATTATCAAACTTGTGATATGTCTTTACACAGGTAAATCTATCAATATGATCAAGTTGCTACTCAATAGTCTTGTCATTTTTAGTTGATTAGGTCTTGTCATTTTTAGTTGATTCGAGAAAAATAACATCTCTAGAAAGAATGAAATCTTTATTTACCTCATTGTAAAGATGATATGCCTTGGTGGTATTTAAGTACCCCAAGAAAATGCACTTTCGACTCCTTGCACCTAGTTTGTTTCTTTGCTCCTCAGGAACTAAGGCATAATAAGTGGAATTAAAAACCATGAGATGCCTCACCGAAGGAATGAGATCATACCACATTTCATGAGGAGTTTTGTTCCCAAGAGCATGAGATGGATTTTTGTTTCTCAAATACACCACACACGTAATTGCATCACCCCAAAACATCAACTTCACATTCTTGAAAATTAGCATGGAATATACCATATTCAAGAGTGTCCTATTCATTCTTTCTATTACACCATTCTACTAAGGATTGTATAGAACAATGGTTTGATGCTTAATCCCATGTTGGAAAAGATAGCTTTCAAACTCATTAGAAGTATATTTCCGTCCATTATCAGTACAGAGAGTGCCAATACGAGATTGTGCTTTATTTTCAATCCATACATGAAAATTTTTAAATGTTTCAAATGCTTGAGATTTATGTTTCAACAAATAAACCCCAACACATCTCGGTGTAATCGTCAATCAAAGTCATGATATATTTATTACCAAAAGTAGATGCAACATGAATGGGGCCACACAAATCAGAGTGTTTCAACTCTAGCTTTCTACACGCTCTCGAAGTGGAATCATGAAAAGGCTACCTACTATGTTTACGAAGGATACATGCATCACATTGCTTCAAATTCCTTGGAATGGTAGGCAAACTAGAAACACCATTTTTCTTCAACATACAAATACTATCACAATTGATGTGCCCAAATCTAACATGCCACAAGAGACTAGATGACAATGTACCTTCATCATGATTAGAGAGGTATGACAAATTATGTGCTCATGCAGATGTCCCTTTCAACTTCAACCATCTCTCATTCTCCCACCCTATCATGATGACCATGTTGTCGAAAGACCTCCTTATTTCAACTTTTCCATCAAACATGTGAATAATATGGCCTTGCTCTCGAATGTGCACAAGAGATAGCAAGTGTCTCCACAACGCAGGAAGATAGAGAACATCGTGCAAAAGAAAAACTGGGAATCCAGGCAATTTGATCCTGATGGTTCCAATTCTCGTAGGTTTGTGACTAGATCTATCTACAAAGCGTATTGCACCCTATACATTGTCATTCAATTCCTCGAGGAAGTCTCTATGGAAAGTCATGTCGCAAGTAACACCAATGTCAAGCAACCATGCATCTCTCCAAGAAGCAAATGAAGTTTTGAACAAATCTTCATTTATGCCAATATTGCAATGACCAATAACAAAATTAGCAGATTCAAGATCTTTACCTTTTTCTTCCTTTCATTCTTATCTTTGCATCATGTCCATTCTTAGCACAATGAACATAGTGAATATCATATCTCTCACCTTGATTATGCTTACCCTCCCCGCCTTTGAAATACTTCTTTTTAGGACCCCTCTTACTACCTTCTCCTCTAGAAGAATCATGTGATTGATTCTTCTCTTTTAGGGCAGGGCACACAGTCTCTCTAGTGGGATAAATTGTCTTCTTCCCGAAAGCTTTCTCACATTCTCCAATTTTCTCCACCAAAGAGTCAAAACTAAGGGATTTCAATTGGCCACTAGCTTTAAGTGATTCAAGATAGTGAGAATATTTAGGGCAAAGGGCCTCGATGAAGGCTGCAAGAGTAATGTCTATCTTCACACCAACAACATCAATGTCGTGCATGATGGCTTTAATTTCAGATGCTAAAGCCATGTGATCATTATTCTTCAACTATAGGTTGAAGATATTCGTTAACAATTAAATTAGCTTCAATTTTGAATGTGAATCATATAAATCTTTCAACTTCTTCAAAGCACCCCAAAAAAATTTGATAGATCCGATGTGACGACTCACATCTTCAGTTACAACAGAAGAATCAATCAAAGCATGTTTTTTCTTATCTTTATTCATCCATACTATTTATTTATTGTAAGTTTGATAGGTAAAGTATCTCCATTACAAATGCCATGCCATCTCAAAGATCATTAAAGATAAGACTATGCTTAATCTTTCTTGACCATTTTAGATAATTTTCTTTGCCACAAAACAACACACCAACAAGAATCAGTCTAATAAAATGCATTTTTATAAACAATATAAGCAATATCCAATACATGTCCAAAAATATAAGCAATACATGTTAAAAAAATATAAGCAATATCCAATACATGTCTTCTCTTAAGGAGAAGATACAAAGACAATCTCCTTAGAAATCAATAGATTTCCACCACCAGCTGCTCCTTGCATTACAACTTCCTTCCCGCGATCTTTGCAAAAGCAATCTCTGCAATACAATGATAATATCTGCAATAGATGTAATGGAAAATGATCTCTTCACGTCTCGGCTCTGGGTAGAAACGAGCAGAAACCCTGGAAACGTTTAGCCGAGCAAGGCGAGAAAGATCCACTGACAGAGATAATAACACGATGATGTAGCCTATTAGATTGGTGGAAACTGTAGGGGTTTCGCAATAGGAATTCAACCCCTACGACTTTAGCTTCTACAAGTTCAACAACCCCTACGACTTTAGCTTGAAATTCTTGCAATTTGAGGTCCAAACCCTCACAAAATCCTGACTAGCGATCGAAATCTGGAAATGGCAGATGATCTAGGCGAGTTTTACGTTAGGTATTACATGGGTTACAAGGGCAATGATCTTGAGAGAGGGATGCCAACAGTCAACAATAGCAGGGATGGCAATGATCTTGAGAGAGGAATGCCAACAGTCAACAATGTGGTACCCAAACTCTCGAGGGAACTGCCCTTTGCTTTGTAGATTGAAAGATGAAGTGGCCAGAAGTGGCTTTGTAGATTGAATGATGAAGTGGCCAGAACCCTTGCTTTGTAGATTGAATGATGAGAACAGAAGTGGCCAGAACCCACTCAATATTACATTTTTTTATTTGAGAATTCAGTGAGAAAAAAGGGTTGTCCCATAAAAAAAAATTGTTTCCTAAGAAGGTTCATTCTCTAGTTCCATTAACTATTAACATACCTACATTGAAAGTAAAAGAATAAATGAGATTGAGGGAGGTGTTCCACCCTATTAGTAACTCCTTGTACTTCCCATTTTAATATAAGGAGGCAAATTTTCAATTTTTTAAGGATGAGATTTTTTTTTTAATTTTTTCTACTTCACACATTATCTTTGGTATTAGCTTTAACTAAGTAATCAATATTTTGAGTGATAATTTTTTTGTGGCAGCTCTCTACCCCTTTGCTTTTAAGGAAAGAATAATTGTGGTTTAACCTTTCACGTGGCAAGCCTTTCTCCAAGGCCCCCCTTAATGGTCTGTTGTTTACCTTCTAGAATTTCTTTCAAATCCCTCTTTTGTGCTAACAACATGAGGGATTTTTTACCTATTACATAGTGCTAGACAAGATCAAATGCTACTCATCCTTCTATTTCCCCCATCTCCCATCTCTAGATCTCCTTTCCCAGATCTTAAATCTAGGGTTTTTTGTTTCCTTGTCTTCCTTGTAGTTTACATAGATGGAATTGCATGGGCTAATTTCCAAAGCTCTACTCTTCAATAACACAAACTTGCCATCCTCTTTTAAAGAGACTAATGATTTGTTTAATAGGGATTTTATTGACAATTGAGTCAAACTACCTTTTATAGTGCTCTTACTGAATGTGAGGCTAGGGTTTTCTTCCTTGTCATTTTGGGCCTCCTTTTGGTTGACTTCCATATTGTTATTTGATACTTTACAATTCTTAGAGAAATGAATGGAGGGTTTAATAGATGGAGTCACACCTTTTGATCGTGCTACCATGACATTGTCAAGCTCCTCACATACCATGTCCCAATTTTTCTCAACTTCACTATCCTAATCTTTGTATAAGACTATTATCTTATCTCTAACTTCTTTCATACAATTTGAGACTTGTTCCTTTACTTTTAATGACATACCTCCTAAAATCCATGAGATCTTTTTTATATCTTTCGTGGTTAACTTCCCTCATTGTAATCATCTTCTTGCGAATGCGAGTAGCCGTCACATCTCTTCTCAGAGATAAGCTGCCACCATTCTAGGGAGTCTTTCACTCTGTATTTTTACAGTCTCTGTACATCTCTTTCATTAATAGAAATCGTGTATTACTGTATCTCGGTGTTTATGGTTGCATCTCTGATATATTTCGGTTATATTACTGGATATACGCGATATCTCTGTGCATTTCTTTATTATATCTCCGCTCTCATTTCGTGCCGAAAATAATCCGGATCAGTGGTATCAGAGCAGGCTGCTCTTGATCGTTTTTTTCAGTGCATGTCCCCGACGAGGNAGATTTCCACCACCAGCTGCTCCTTGCATTACAACTTCCTTCCCGCGATCTTTGCAAAAGCAATCTCTGCAATACAATGATAATATCTGCAATAGATGTAATGGAAAATGATCTCTTCACGTCTCGGCTCTGGGTAGAAACGAACAGAAACCCTGGAATTAGCAGCAACCCTAGAAACGAGCAGAAACCCTAGAAACGTTTAGCCAAGCAAGGCGAGAAAGATCCACTGACAGAGATAATAACACGATGATGTAGCAGAGGCATGCCTATTAGATTGGTGGAAACTGTAGGGGTTTCGCAATACGAATTCAACAACCCCTACGACTTTAGCTTCTACAAGTTCAACCACCCCTACGACTTTAGCTTGAAATTCTTGCAATTTGAGGTCCAAACCACTATCGAATTTGGAGTAGCGATATCAATCCCTCACAAAATCCTGACTAGCGATCGAAATCTGGAAATGGCAGATGATCTAGGCGAGTTTTATGTTAGGTATTACATGGGTTAATAGTGCTAGACAAGATCCAATGCTACTCATCCTTCTATTTCCCCCATCTCCCATCTCTAGATCTCCTTTCCCAGATCTTAAATATAGGGTTTTTTGTTTCTTTGTCTTCCTTGTAGTTTACATAGATGGAATTGGATGGGCTAATTTCCAAAGCTCTACTCTTCAATAACACAAACTTGTCATCCTCTTTTAAAGAGACTAATGATTTGTTTAATAGGGACTTTATTGACAATTGAGTCAAACTACCTTTTATAGTTCTCTCACTGAATGTGAGGCTAGGGTTTTCTTCCTTGTCATTTTGGGCCTCCTTTTGGTTGACTTCCATATTGTTATTTGATACTTTACAATTCTTAGAGAAATGAATGGAGGGTTTAATAGATGGAGTCACACCTTTTGATCGTGCTATCATGACATTGTTAAGCTCCTCGCATACCATGTCCCAATTTTTCTCAACTTCACTATCCTAATCTTTGTATAAGACTGTTATCTTATCTCTAACTTCTTTCATACAATTTGAGACTTGTTCCTTTGCTTTTAATGACATACCTCCTAAAATCCATGAGATCTTTTTTATATCTTTCGTGGTTAACTTCCCTTCCAAATCTTCATTGTGATGAGAGTTTTCCTTGGGATTCACTTCTTCCTTTTTTCCCAACCTTTCACCATACTCATTTCCCTTTAGGTTGTGGGCAACTCCTCACCATATGCCCTTGCTCGTGACATCTTAAGCATCAAAAAGGGATTTTTTAGTCATCTCGAATTTGACTATATTTATGGTTCCCTGATTCAATTTCTATGGGATCCCTTCCCTCATATATATTTCCACCAAAAGTTTCACTACAATCTTAGCAACCTTTGTCAATGTATCTATTCTAAATTGATAAACACTCCAAGATTGTTTGCCAATTGCCTCCATAACAGTTATATTCCATAATTTGAGGCGCAAACCCGATAATTTTACCTATGGGTGAAACTCTTTTCCAACTCGGGGTCAAAACATAGAATCCATCTCCTCAAGACTAGAAGGGTAGAGCCCTAACACCATTTTCCTTCCAAGGTCCTCTTTGCACTTGCTTCCACTTGAAATTCAAAAGATAACCACCTCAAAGTCAAGACATGAAATGATGGCATATACCCCAACATTCATTTCCAAGCCTTATTAATCCATATGCACAATGATTTTTCAGAAATCCCCATACCTAAAAAGCATCCAGTTGGATATTTCCCACTTAATGACATTACATCCTCCATCACAATGTCTTCACCTAGCATGAGTTTTACCTTCTCCCTTTTTACCCTGACAAGTTTATTCTTCGTATTGTCTTAACATTTGACTTCCTCAACCCTTTCTTTACACCCCCCCCNCATAGAACCCTTGCCTTGCTCTGTAACACCCAAGTTAACAAACCTTGCCCCCCTATTAGGTTTGTGCCTTCCTTCTAAACCTCATCCCCATCCTTCGCTCCAAACTTCGGGAATGAATGATTTGAGGTTTGTTGAGGCATGTAAACTCTTAATTGACACCTTTGTTCAATCTCACATACACTTGAATATGGGTATGGTCTTTGACTCCAACTGCATGCACTAAACTAGCCTCTAGGTTACCCCATACACTCCTAGCCATTAAACCTTTGATCTCTTTTGGATTGTGTCCCCTTGATAGCTTCCCTAGAACCAATAGGAGGTTCTCCCACATTCTAGTGCTAGTTTTTTACTTAATTATTGACATGACAACCTTCCTCGACCCCTCCACCACCAAAAATTCCTAAATACTTATAGTTTGAGTGTGATATAAAGGTTCAATGTAGAGGTAGGGTGTGGACTAATTTTTTTTTGGAAGCTTTGATATGACCCCTTCCTCCTTAGCTAACCCTAATTCTAAAGCCCTGGCCTCTTGCCGATGAGCTTATAGCTCACCCCTCATCCTAAATACAAGCTTGCAAAGGTCTTATTCCATTCCTTTCAGTAGTAAACTAGATCTTCTTCATCCATTGTGAATGCCAAGAAAGACAACAATCTAATAGCTATGTAATCACTCATTATAATTTACATAACTAATGCAAGTTATCGAGTAGAAAGTGCAATTCATAATTCAATCCCAACACCCACGATTCAAAATATACAATTCATACTCTATAAACATGTTGTTAAGGCAAGGGACTAAGACTATAAATGCAGGGTCATTCATAAGTTAAATAAATTGTTTTGTTGCTTGTGATATGCAAGTTGTTTCTCATAAAATCCCAAATTTTCTTATTAATGTAGTTGTTATAACAAGGGAGGAGGAGTGTACCTACCAACAATCCTTTCACAACAATAAATGAAGGATGTGTAAATGCTCAAAATTAATTAGAAAAGGAGTTGGAAAGGTTGCTTCCCTTGTTCTTTAAGCATACTCTATGTAAGTGTTTTTGCATATAAAGGGATAAGTGAAGGATGATGAAATGATATGAAGAAGCGCATATGCACGATCCTGCGCTTGTCATGGTGAACTATTATTGATTGCACATGATATATGATATCTATACACCAATGTAGATCTATCTTAAACCCAGATCTATCAAGCACCAAGAGGAATCCAATTCTTTAAGGTGTATTTTTTTTTTACTTATTTCATTCCATGTCAAGTTTTACACGGTGTGTGTAATTGTTTTTTTAAATTGAGTTCACTTTATTTTTATTATTCTTATTTTTTTAAATTAAGGCAACTTTTTTTTTTTATGTAGCGTTATCTAACATAACACTAACGCCTCAACATCTTCCCCATACTAGGTTGTAGAGCACCTCACTACTCTTGGTGCAAAAATGTTCTTTACTCCATAAATGTGTTACACGACTATGCACGTATTATAAATTTGTTAAACATTGATACATCACGGTTTTGCCTATACTTTGTAACTTAATTTGTAACTTAGAGAGAGTACATTGAAAGTAACAACATGCCTTGTATTATTTTCAAATGCCACCTCTTAATCCAAATACGATGTCTTATAATCTTTTCATATATATTGGAATATCATAAAAGTGCATAATTCAATTTGCGTGTGCGATGTGTAAGTAATTGTAAGTATGAAATGGAATCAACAATTGATCCAAAATGGAATTTTTATACTTGCAATTAGTTGCTTGTGATTGCATATAGATTTCTAAAGTTTCTAAATTTTCTTTTATTAATTTTAATATTTAAAATATATATATATATATATATATATATATTTTTATTTTATAGAATTTGAAATTCTTAATTTTCTATTGGTTGAACAAACTGATATGACTATTTTTATGGGTGTTGTCTAACTATTCTACGTTTTCGTCGGAATCCAACAACATAAATATGCACGAAATCACAATTTTTTGTTGTTTAAATTGCATTTCTAAATTCAAAAATGGGTTTAGAGTGCTGAAAAATCCCTATGACACTCCTATTATACAAAATTAATCACTCAAATATGCAAATCCAACAAATTCTCGCCGGATTTTGGACAAAATTAAATGAAAAATATCGTCGGAAAATAGCGAAAACATAGAATAGTTACACTGCAACATTTTTGTATGGTTTTAATAGGTATTGTATTACACAATTTAATTAAAAATTAAAAATTAAAAAAAAAATCCCACAAAGTGCCACCTAGCCATCACTTTAAAGAGTCATTTAATGTTATCATTCTTGACGTGAGAGATATCATTATTTTAATCAATTATTGATGTAAGAGATATCATTATTTTAATCCATTTGTCTTTATTACTTCATTGATTTGATAGTACTTGTCATTTAATGTGATCATTCTTCATTCTTGTTTTAAGATATATAATTTTTTAATTCATTTGTGCTCCATTTTGAAAAACTTTTTATCTTAATTTTAAGTGAATTTTAAATTTAATATTATTATTAATCATAAATTAATAATATTATTATTATGATTTGTTACTTAAAAGTTTTGTTCTAGCTTACACGTACTTTGAAGTGTTATGGATATGAGTAATATGCCACAACTTTTATTCAATGATTTATTTTAAAAAGGTTCAGAGACTTCAATTTTCATTTGTGATATTGTGAATATTTATTAAAACCTAGATCTGCTCAATTCTACTTCAACTTTTAAAAGCATAGATTAGTGTCTCTCACTTATCTTTTGCTTTTAGACTATGCATAAATAATACATTATTACAAGTTTCAGATATTCCATAACTATTTTACCTTTTCACTTATTGCAATTAATTTGTAAGTTAACTTTGTGCTATTTTTTTTTTTTTTTTTTTTCATA
>ML783355.1:270900-283389 GCA_009831015.1 Picea engelmannii | reverse complement strand
CTAGAATCCTTCCATGGCTTTGAGTAGTTTGATACTTTTTTTAATTAAAACACCCATCCATTTTTGTTTTGGTCCAAAATATTTACATAATCATAAATATTCATTCTTTTTATACAAGTCAATTCACATCATTATTCTTTATCTTCAAATCAATTATTATTTCTTCTGACAATTATCAATTTATTAACATGACTTTACATTGTCTAGATTCAATATTATTATAATTCATTTTCAAAAAACAAAACTTAGATTTAAGTATTGGGGGCTTCCACAATTCAACGCATGAGATTATTTTTGGGAACATTTGTGTAGAGTAAGTCATTAATCTATGACCCGTGTCCATGAGTATTAGTTGCAACTGACCAATTTCTCATGATTTTGAATAGTATACTTAACACTCATTGCATCAGGTGATGCTCACAGGGGTGAAGAAGTGGGACTAAAACTAGCAAAATGAATTGCATAGCATCAATTATCACTTCCAAGACTTGCACCTAGTAACCAAGAATTCTCGGGAGGTCACCCATCCTAAGACTCCTCTAGCTCAAGCACACCTAACTGTGGATTTTTCCCCACGATCAAGTCCACTTAGCTTGCTACCCCATTTGCAAAACCTTAGCAAGTATTGTGCCTTATGAACTATCCAGTTAGAGCTCCCTTGACTCTTTTTATTTAAGCAATGAGGGGCTTCCACAGTCCAACATGTGAAAATATTTTTGGGAATATCTACGTAGAGTAAGTCATTGATCTATGACGCATGTACATGAGTATTAGTCGCAATTGACCAATTTCTCAGGATTTAGAATAGTCTGATTAACACTCATTGCATCGGGTGATGCTCAAAGGGGTGAAGAAGTGAGATTGAAACTAATGAAATGACTCGCATATCATCAATCATCATTTCTGGGGCTTGCACCTGGTAACCAGAACTTCCTTGGAGATCACCCATCCCAAGGCTCCTTTGGCTTAAGCTCGCTTAACTGTGGAGTTTCCTCCATGATGAAGCCCACTTAGCTTGCTACCCCATATGTAAAACCTTAATAAAGTATTGTGCCTTATGAACTTGCTAAGGTTTTGCAAACCGCGTTTGTAAAACCTTAGAAAGTATTGTGCCTTATGAACTTGTTAAGGTTTTGCATATGGGGTAGCAAGCTAAGTGGGCTTCAACGTGGGGGAAACTCCACAGTTAAACGAGCTTGAGCCATAGGAGTCTTGGGATGGGTGACCTCCTGGGAAGTACTGGTTAGCCCGAAAGTGATGATTGATGCTATGTGATTTATTCTCCTAGTTTTAATCCCTATAACATCCTCGCTATAATCCCTAGTTTAATTAATGCTTATGTAGATATAATGTGTGGCTATGACCAAAACGATGTATATGCTAAATGTATTTATGTATGTTTTAATAATAAAATGTGATGACAACTGCTCAGGAGACATGGACAAAGATGGGGGTTGAATTAATCCACAAGAGAGCACATGGTCTAGGTTAATGGCCAAGAGGGGTCCAAGGGGGGAATTACCCATGTATATTAATTTAACCTATCTTCCTAAATTTGTTATTGGTATATGAACCTTCTAATTTATGATTGAATGTTCCCAAATCCAATCATTGAATACATGTAAGAGGGTCGGTGTGAGTGGTCACATCCCAAAGTTATTGGGCACATGGGAGTTGAATACAATCATCTTGGGGAAGTGTGTGAGTCAAGAAAGGCAAGCCAAAGGGAGGAAATTTGTATGGGTTGGGGGACAACAATTTTTACACATTGAGTTTTTGTGCATGAGGAGCAAGTAGAGAGAAAAAAAGAGAGCTTGAAGTTGGTGCAACCATGGAGGGAAAATTCTAGAGCAAATTGGAGCGTATTTGGAGCATATTTGGAGATGGAAACTAAAGAGCTAGGTTGTCAGGCCTGAAGAGTGAACTCTTGAGTGAGTTGCACTAAAACAACAAGCGTTTGTTGTTGTTTTTTGGTAGTTTTCCTAGCATCAAGTTTCCTTCAGTTCCCAGCTGAGAGATTCCTAGCTACATGTGTCAGAGAGACCCTGATAAATGAATGGGATGCTTGAGGGACTGAGATCAGTGAAGGGGTACATCCCTTGGGTTGGATAGGTCAAGAGGAAGAGAGTTGGTGGAAAATCGGGATAATTGTAGGAGAATATCAGTTGGTTTGTGAGTTTTATGAGTTGTGAGTGGACTGTGAGAGACCACCCTCTTTTGTGGATTACTAGCCTCAGCTCGGGGGTGACCGGTTGTTGAGATTTGGAACAGTCAGTTTATGGTTGGGTGGAACGTCCGTCCCAAGCAGCTAGTTCCACAGTAGATTTAAAAGATAAGTGCTTTATCTTGTTGTTGTGTTATTTTACATGTGTTATTGTTGTGCATGATCTATGTGTATGAGAAAGATTATATGCAATTGTAATGAAGTTTATTAGTTGCATTCATGTTTGTTTAGCTTGTTGTAAATGCATTAAATAAATAGTAATAGACAATAGTTATTTTTGTCTGTGATTCATAGTTGATTCATAGTTGAAAGCTACAGGAAATCAGTTAGCTATAAAAGAATTAAATCAGTTAGCAAATTTTTTATTTTTATGAGTATTTTGCACCGTAATGTCCCTTAGTTGGGCTAGGGATGTTACATTATGGTATCAAAGCGCCTGGTTCAAACACCGGGCTTGTATGGGCCAAGAACTAGAGCAAATTGGTGAAATTCGTTGTTGTAGATTTTGTCTCTGACGGATTTGGGAAAAAATGAAGAAAAATAGAGAGAAATCCCCAATTTTGTGAGTGAAACCGGGGTTTAAATGACTCTGGACTGTTTAAGAGGTTCCATGGAGCCAAGCAGCAAAGTTGCAGGGCTAAATTTGAGTTTTAACGACTGTCTATAATGATTTACAGAGTTCGGTGAATCGACAACTAAGATCATGTTTGATCCCGAGATTAACAATCAAGATTCACTTAAATAAATTTAAAATTCATAAGGTTTCAACTGTTTGAAAGGTTGAGTAAATCAACGGCCATGATTCGTTTCGGGGGTTTGTGAAAAATATGAGATCAACGACCCAAATTCACTTGGGTTTTTGTCGAAAAATTATAAGTGTGGAAAATTGCCAAGAGAAGTCGGCGACGACTGATGGTTGGATCAGATGAAATGGTGAAGAGTTTGGCTTGACCATAAGACATCTCTGACCGTCGATGGTTGACAGTCGGCCATTGGTCGAATCTAGCAAAGTGTTTCCAATCACAAACAGAAATCATTGATGGGTCGATGGTCAGGCATCAATAGGATTCGACGAAGTTTTTCAAACGGACAAGAGAAATCGTCGATCACCAATGGGTCGGTGGTCGAGCATTGGCCAATTCGACGAGTTGTTCAAGGAGTCCAATAGCATCGGTCGATGTCCGATGAAGAAAAGAGGGTGATAACGTGTCATGCCATGTCAACATCCACATGTCATACCACGTCACCAATGTTGACACCTCAGGATGATGTGTCATTCCATATCAGCATCCACGTGTCATGCCACGTTAGCCAAGAATCACTTAATGGTCAATGGTAGAGCATCGACCAAATTTGAGAGGTGTTCGTCAGTCAACCAGGATCGGGGACGACCGACGATGGATGGTTGAGTCGGTCAGTTTGGCATTCTGTTGTGAATTGGTTGTCGGGAGAATGGGTCAATGACCGATGGTCGCATCGATAGATTGGGAAAAGTGTCGCGCGTGTCTAAAGGAAAGTGTCGATCACCAATGGTCGATAGAGTCAGTTCAACGATTGTTGTTTCTCTTTATTTGAGATCAAAAATTTAGATTTAAAGGGTTGTTACAGTAGTAAACTAGTCATTTTTGTGGGAAAATATCTGAATGTTTTCGGAATTTTAAAGGTCATTAACTTGCGGGGCAATTTTGAGGCCCTAGACGACGTTTTTAGCCAATCAAAACCGACGAGAATAGAGTATGCCAAGGTGCATCGTGTCTTTGTAGCTCAAATAAAAGAAATCAAGGAGAGCTTTCCAATGTGCTAAATGGTTCCCAAAACGTAGCTCATATGAGAAAGTTACAACCAAAACAGTAAGGGTAAAATTTTCTCACTGATTTACTTCTAGAGGGCATAAATCCTTGCTCAGAAGTCTGTTTGGGGCACACGAGCGGTCGATGGAAAACTTGTGATCCATAGAATTCAGTGGTGAAACTAAATTTTTGATCTGGGTATGCAAAAGTGTGCAGAAAGAGAATTAAGTCACATGTAGCATACAAGGGTGAATTGGGTAAAACAGTGAAAACTTCTATGAACCATAGCTTTCAGCTCGGAGCTTGGATTTGAGAAAACAAATAGTCTCTAGAAATATCTTGATGAGTAGAAGAGATATGTCAGCCCATACTTTTTAATTGGGCATTATATTTTCTCAGAAAGTGATAAAAGTGATTTTGTAGCAGTAAAAGGGTGGAAATTGCAACTTGTAAATGTTGTAACTTTTCGCTTAGAACTCAAATTAAGGCATGAGTACAATCGTTGGAATGTTGTTTCAGAGAGGAATGCATATAAAGAATCGAAATATGATTTGGTGCATTGTGATATGAGAATAATGACCTATATACTCATTGATGAAGTGTTTTATGTTGTGCATGTTCTAACAATAATTATTAGATGCACATTTCTTGCATAATTAGAGGTACAGGAAAACAACTTTGGTTCTTATATGCGGACTGGAGTCATGGATGATGCTTAATGATCTTATAGCCATGAAGAAGAGATCATAGGTCTGCATGTCAACATGGGTAATGCTGAGACATAGTCCAATGGAAGTAGAGATAGGAAGGAGCTCGTAGTTATGAGAAGCCTACCTAGGGAAGTGCATAGCTATATAGATGATAATGAAAGGATTATGAAGGCTTAGGAGGAGATACTTCAGAGCTTAAATATGTTGCATAAGAAATTCAACAAGGAATCTAGCACCAAGAAAAAAACTAGTGTTAAACAAGTGATAACATCTAGATCCCATAGCAAAAGGGATGATCATGGAAATGATAGGCATTCAAGAAGCATGAGCAAACACCATCATTCTCCAAGGAAATCCACCGGGAGAGCTCATGCCAGTTCAGCACCATGGAGCAGCCCAAGTGTGTCTCATGTTCAAAGACAAAGGAGAATGCCTGAGGTATAAATCTTGCAAGGATAACTCATGAAGATTAAGACCGACTTTCAATGGTGAGCACAAGAAAGGAGAAGATGTCAAGGCCCGACTGTTGGAAATGAAGAAATATTTTCAGCTGCATGATTACCCCTCCCCGGTAGAAGCTAGAATTTCCACCTACCACTTGCCAGGAAAGGCAACCATCTGGTGCGATCAGCTTAAGCAAGTCAAGCACCTTGATGAGAAAAGGATCTCTTGGAGGCAGTTCAAAGGATATTTCAAAGAGAAATATTTGTCAGAGCATTACTATGAAAGTAAGATGAAAGAGTTCTTTGAACTCAAATTGGGGACCACGACAATGGATGAATATGAGAAGAGGTTCTTTGAATTGTTCAAGTATTTTGAATTCATCAAGGATAGGTCAAATCCCAAAGGTTTATAAGTGGGTTACCCTCTTTCTACAGTGACACGATTTAATATGATAACCCCAAAACTTTGGAGGAAGCCATAAGGAGAGCAAGGAATATTTATGAGCAAAGCAAAGGAAGGCAAGTTTTCCAAAAGGATTGGAACAACAAGGTGAAGGGTAAAAAAGATCAAAGGAAAAAAGGTTTTAAGCCACCCTTTTTCAAGAACAACACCCAAGCAAATCAGCAAGGTCAATCAACCCAAAATGAGCACAAGACTGCAGATTTATTTGAGAAAAGACCAAGGCAACAACATGTTCGATGTTGGCGATGTGAGAGAAATCACTTATATAGGGATCGCCCTCACAAAGGATAAAGAATGAGGATTTTCCACAACATTTAGGAAGCTAAAACAGTGGAAGACATGGGAGGAAGCATGTCCGGGATTTATGCATTCTTGGACAACAAGAAAGAAGAATATCAATTCCCCCATGATTGAAGTGGAAGGTAAGATTGATAACAAACTCATAGCAATTTTAATTAATTATAGAGCTAGCCATAGTTACATAAATTCTAACATTATTGAAAGATTTCACTTGCAAAGGAGTAAGCATAAGAAATCTTGGTTAGTTCGGTTAGCCACGAGGGCTAAGAAGAAAATCAATGAGCTTGTCAAAGATTGTCAAATAGATATGAATGGACCCAACACAAAGGTAGGTGTAAACATCATACCATTGGGTTCATGTGACTGTCTAATTGGCATGGATTGGTTGGAAAACACTGTGTTTTCCTAGACTGTTATAACAAGACAATCACATGTCTTAATGAAGAAGGACAACAAGGCAAGGTTCAAGGCATCCTAAGAGTTGTAGTTGTTAGAGAGATTTCAGCCATGCAGCTGAAAAATAGTTTCAGGAAGGGATGTCAGATTTTTACAGCCCATATGGAAGAGGCAGCCAAAGATAAGGTGGCAAGCATTGAAGACCATCTGGTCCTAGGGGATTTTGAAGATGTTTTTAGGGAAATTCCAGGATTTCCACCGAAGAGAGACATTGATTTATCTATTGATTTGGTGCCGAGAGTTGCCCCAGTGTCCACGTAGCCTTATAGAACGGGCACACCAGAATTGATAGAGTTGCAAATGCAACATGAAGAATTGTTAAAGAAGGGGTATATACGCCCAAGTGTGTCACCTTAGGGAGCCCCAATTCTCTTTGTAAAGAAGAAACAGGGAACCTTAAGGCTGTGTATTGATTTCTAATAGTTGAATAAGGTCACCATAAGGAAAAATATCATTTTCCAAGATTTGATGACTTGTTTGATTAGTTGAAAGGTGCAAGGATCTTTTCCAAGATTGACTTGAGATCATGTTATCATCAAGTAAGGATAAAGGAAGAAAACATCAACAAAACAACATTCAGGACAAGATATGGTCATTATGAATTCACGGTAGTGCCATTTGGACTATCAAATGCCCCTATTGTTTTTATGTTCCTAATGAATGGAGTGTCCGGGGAGTACTTGGACAAGTTCGTGATTGTGTTCTTAGATTATATATTTGTATACTCTAAGTCGTAAAAGGAACATGAACAACATTTAAGAATGGTGTTGCAAGTTTTAAGAGAGCATAAGTTGTATACTAAGCTAAGAAAGTGCATCTTTTATCAAAAGAAGATTCACTACTTGGGGCATATAATTTCAACAATAGGGATAACAGTTGATCCAGAGAAGATAAAGGCCATTAGAGGATGACCAGCGCCAGGAAATGTCACGAAGGTCATATCATTCACGGGTGTTGTCGATTATTATTGAAGATTCATCAAAGGGTTTTCAAAGATTGCAAATTCAATCACTTCTTTGCAAAAGAAGGGAGAGAAGTTTGAATGGACTTCCAAGTGTGAAGAGAGTTTTCAACAGCTGAAGGAAATATTGAGAAGTGCGCCAATATTGAAGATTGTCGATCCAAACAAGATTTTGTTGTGTGCACTGATGCATGCAAGGAAGGGCTCAGTGGAATTCTCAGTCAAAAGGATCATGTGGTATGTTATGAGTCCAAAAAACTAAAAGAGCATGAAAGAAATTATGCTACTCATGATCTAGAGTTAGCAACAATTGCACATGCACTAAATATGTGGAGACATTACCTTATGGGGAAGAAATTCAAGCTAAGGATAGACCACTGTGGTCTAAAACATTTGTTTGGAGAACCAACACTAAATGCTAAACAAACTAGATGGCTGGAATTTTTGAGTGAGTATGACTTTGAAATTAAGCATATAAAGGGAAAAGAAAATCAAGTGGCTAATGCACTCAATGGGAGGGCACATGAGAAGCATATTGCAACCATTAACATGTACAGGATTGATCTGAAAGATCAAATTGTTGCAACAACAAATTCAGATCAACAATATGTGAAAATAAAAGAAACATTACAACAAGGTAAAATTCAACATAAATTCAATTATTATGAGTTGAAAGAAGATGGGATTGTTATGTACAAATGCAAAGTATATGTGTCGAACTCCAGTATATCAGAAGACAATTCTAGCAGTAAGAAGTCAATACTTTTGGTCGAGAATGGAGAAGGAAGTGACTTACATAGCCAAATGTCTAGAATGCCAAAAGGTAAAGACAAAACATAAACATCTAGCTAGGTTATTACAACCATTTCCCATAAATGTAACACACTAGTAAGTTGGAATAATCTAGCATACAGAACAGTTGTTGGGCCATATTTATTAAAGGAAATGGAAGAGCAGATGACAAAGATTAGGTAGAATTTAAAGGTTGCCCGAGATAGACAGAAAATTTATGTAGACAAGAATAGTGAGTTTAGAGATTTTAAAGTGGGTGAACATGTGTTTCTAAAAGTGAAGGTGAAAACAAGTTCATTAAGATTAGGAAGTTGCCCAGAGTTGGTAGCAAAATATTGTGGACCTTTTGAAATCTTAGAAAAGATAGGGACAATTGCATACATGCTAGCATTTCCTGCATCCATGAGAATGCATAATGTATTTCATGTATCATTATTAAAGAAATATGTGCTTGAATCTAACCACACAATTGATTGGAATGTGATCTAGGTGGAGCACGAAGGGGATTTCCGGGTGGAACTAGTACACATCCTAGACTGGAAGGTCAAAGTGCTCAGGAACAAAGCCTTAGGGTTGGTAAAGGTTAAATGGACCTGCTACGGTCATGAATATGCTACATGGGAGCATGAAGAAAACATGCGAGAAGCATACCTGCAAATTTTTGACAATTTTGAAGAAAATAGAATGCAAGACTTTATTTTGAGCAACTATAGTTCCAAAACCACATCTTAGAGTTATGGCCAACTGCGTTGGGGACCTTGATAAAAGAATGGCTCATTCCTTGGGTTAACCCTGATAAACGAATGGTACATCCCTTGGGTTAGCCCTGATAAACGAATGGTGCATTCCTTGGGTCAGTGAATTGAGAGGAACATGAGATTATGGTTGTAACTGCTCTTGGAGTATAAAGTTGCATAATTTTATTTTCTAAATATTGTGATGTAAATTTGTATATGTATATTGACATAGTGTGCACCGAGGATGGCACACAATTGTAGGGGATAGGGAATGTAACATACCCACTACAATCCCCAGTTTAATTAATGCTTGTATAGATATAATGTGTGGCTACGACCAAAGTGATGTATATGCGAAATGTATTTTTGTATGTTTTAATAATAAAATATGATGTCAGCTGCTAAGGGGTCATGAAGAAAGATGGGGGTTGAATTAATCTACAAGAGAGGGGAGGGTTTAGGTTGATAGTCAAGAGGGGTCCAAGGGGGGAATTACCCATGTATATTAATTCAACCCATTTTCCTAAATTTGTTATTGGTATATGAACTTTCTAATTTTTGATTGAGTGTTCCCAAAGCCAATCAATGAATACATGTAAGAGGGTGGGTGTGAGTGGTCACATCCCAAAGTTATTGGGCACATGGGGGTTGAGTACAATCAACTTGGGGAAGTGTGTGAGTCAAGAAAGGCAAGCCAAAGGGAGGAAATTTGCATGGGTTGGGGGACACAATTTTTTATACATTGAGTTTTTGTGCATGAGGAGCAAGTAGAGAGGAAAAAAGAGAGCTTGAAGTTGGTGCAACCATGGAGGGCGAATTATAGAGCAAGTTGGAGTGTATTTGGAGCTTGAAACTGAAGAGCCAAGTTTTCAGGCCTGAAGAGTGAACTCGTGCGTGAGTTGCACTAAAACAACAAATGTTTGTTGTTGTTTGTTGGTAGTTTTCCTAGCACCAAGTTCCCTTGAGTTCCCAGCTAAGATATTCCTAGCTACATGTGCCAGGGAGACCTTGATAAAAAAATGGGATGCCTGAGGGACTGAGATCAGTTAAGGGGTACATTCATTGGGTTAGACAAGTCAAGAGGAAGAGAGTTGGTTGAAAATCGAGCTAGTTGTAGGAGAATATTAGTTGGGTTGTGAGTTTTATGAGTTGCGAGTGGACTGTGAGAGACCACCCTCTTTTGTGGATTACTAGCCTCAGCTTGGGGGTGGTTGGTTGTTGAGATTTGGAACAATCAATCTATGGTTGGGTGGAACGTCCATCCCAAACAACTGGTTGCACAACAGGTTTAAAATATAAGTGATTTATCTTGTTTCTATGCTATTTTACATGTGCATGATCTCTACGTATGAGAAATATTATATCTTGTTGTAATGAAGTTTATTAGTTGCATTCATGTATGTTTAGCTTGTTGTAAATGCATTAAATAAATGTTAATAGACAATAGTTATTTCTGGTTGTGATTCGTAGTTGAAAGCTACAGGTGTAACACCCCTGTTTCCCCCAGCTTGTAATTAATCATTAATCATAATCACCAATGTATGGCATGGGAACAATGTAAATGTATTATTGTTTGGATAGCCAAACAACTTATTGTGGGGGTGAAGCCTTGAAAGTACTGGCCATGATATCACTAGAGGAAAGAATGTGAAAAATATAAGAGAGAGTTCATTATATCGAATGACCCCAAAATTTCACTTGTTGAGGATAACAAACCTCCTCTGGATCCCAAGGAGAGAAATCAGGTAATGAAGAAAGGACTGGTGGTTGAACCATCAACCAACCCCATGAATGGAAGCATGGTCTAGCTGCAGAATGTCGGCCTGAAGTACCACAAGGTCCTCCAGACCTAGACTGACCCGTGTTTTCCTTATGAAAGAAGGAACATGATAGGAGCAATGTGTGTGCAAGGCATGTAAGAGAATAAAGAGAAGAATGGAGAATGCGAGAAGGTCTCCAGCTGAGAACGGACAGAAGGCCGTGAGGTTGATGCCGAGGGAGCATCTGATAAACCTCGTCGAGGCTGTGATAGAGAAAGAAACCTCAGAGAATTTGCAGAGAATGAGGCCTGAGCAGAAGACCACGAGCTTGATGCTGAGGAAGCATCTGATAAACCTCGCAGAAGATGTGAAAGAGAAAGGATCGTTAATAATTGGCATAAATTCCCTAGTGATATCATGGCTTGGCACGGGGGTGGTCAGAGCACTAAGAATGAATGTCTCTGAGCCTATGGTTGGGTGGAAAGGCGAACATCCACAGTTAGTTTGTTGGCTGCAACCTATAATAGATAAGTATTATCATATCCTGTGTAATTGAATTGTAACTATAAATTAAAGTTGGATATCCTATGAATGTTTGAGGGATGTACATGATTGCTTAGTGGTTATACTATATCCCTTTAATTCTGCTTGATTGTGTATTTAAGCAAGTAAAGAACTATTTGGCTTGTACACATAAATGCTCGAGCCCTATGGTGGTTCAAGTTAAAATAACTGAACTGTGAGTTCGTCGACCTTGGGCACAGTTTCACGTGTGCATGTCGACACTCCCAGTCGTTCTGAGTCTCCTAGAGGAAGGAGTTTGTTAAGCTCAGGAGAAAGAGCGCAAAGCGCACGCCGGTGCCTAAGTCCTTCAGAACTAATGAAACTCAGGAAGGATAGCGAGATTCAAGCCTTGAAAGGGGAGAACTTTTCGTTCGGAAGATGAGCAGATGAGATCCGTTCAGAAGGACCCATATGACCAACACCTAAAGACCTTAGGCTAAGTCTAAGGGAGCTAAGACTTCCTAGCTTCGGAGCTCCGGAAGTCCAGGACTTCGGAGTATTACCAACCTTACTAGCCTTAAATTGGTCGAAGGTGACCGATAGATTCAATTAGCGGCAATGGATGGTTTCCCTAGTGGTTAGGTGAACCTATCTTACCATCTAGGATGTTGTAGCATCAGGGGATGATGTCCTGACGAGGGAGGTTCTCTACTCTAGATCATGCCATAATGGCATACAGTGATGAGGAACTGATTGATTTTATAGAGGACCTACTTCTCAGCATAAATATTTGGTCAGGTCAGGTCCCATAATCTCCCTCGGCATCCTCGCTTGGCTTTGCAGCTCCCACTGATGACACCACCTCTTGCAGACCACTTCTACATTTCCTCTAGCTATATGGGAATGGCTCGGATCCTGGTCATCATCAAACTGTCTGAAGGACTTGCGAAGGACATCACTATCACTTTCAGAGCAACATCCATCAAGCAATCCCTAGATTACGAGGGAATACGATTTAAATGTTGTCGACGCAACCCCTACAGCCACATTGCCAGGGATTGCAACAAAGGGGAACATAGATTTCGATGGTCTAAGAAGACCAATGGCGGTTATTTCTCATCCAAGAAACGACTTCAGGCATAACAACTCATGTATTCTCTAAAGAAATCCCTCGCAACAGATGCTCCTCTGGCTTCATAAGCTCCTGCAGTTGAAGTGCTCCCCCCCCCCCACTTACGATGAACCTACAGTCAACATTTCCAGTAAAGTCTCTCCTTCCCCTCCTGTTTGTTCCCCCTTTTCTCCTACTGGTTTTTCTTGTGGATTAGCTACGGCTCTTATTGATGGAA
>ML783355.1:232736-270021 GCA_009831015.1 Picea engelmannii | reverse complement strand
GAGTTCGAGGAATTCCCTCGGTCGTTGGATCTACACCGAGACAACTTCGGCGAAGTTCCACTTCAGGAGAATGGAGATGTTATAGCATCAAATTCCCCGAACGTCAAAGTTACGAAGTAAAGGAGAGTCATAGATTTGGGGAGCTCGTTCGAAGCCCCGTCTACTGTTCGATCATTTAGGAGGAGGGACCCGCACGTGGTACTTCAGTGAAGTCCCTCTTCGGGAGAATGGAGTGGCAGTAAAGCCAAAACCCTCGAAGGCCGGAGTCGCGAAGTGACCAGGACCGTTGATCTGGGGACCCTTTGGGTTTTCTCCTAATCGTCAGATCTACTATGAGGTCAACCCGACATTGACCGCTTCGGGAGAACAAGGATGTTGTAGCGTCAAAACCCCCAAAGACCAAAGTTGCGAAGTAATGTGGACTGTGGATCTAAGGATCCGTCGAGACCCCTCTTGACAATTCGATCGTGAGGACGTGTGTATCACGACAAAGAGCACGTGGGAGCCCACGTGTAGAGTTGTGACGTTGCCAGGTGTGGAGACCTCGTGGCATGGGAAGGGGACGACAGTGGCCTAAGGTAGGTGCCACGTATTCTTATCGGAGTGTTTTGGGATGAGACATGCCCCTTTAGGAGTGGCCCAATATTGGGACCCATAAGACCCTTTGAGTGGAAGTTATGAGTCATAGATCTCTGTAGTTATGAAGACACCCTCAGACCATTAGATCTATGTCGAAGTCAGCCCGACGTCGACCGCTTCAAGAGAATAGGGGTGTTGTAACGCCAAAATCTCTGGAGCACGAATCCACGAAGTATTGAGGATCGTCGATCCTCGGATCCTTTTCAACCGTCGATATACAGGGGACGCGTGGCGTCAGGTCCTTTAGTTCAGAGACTGGGCCCTCCGGGGAATTTGAGGTGTGATTTGTCGATAAGCTTCGAAGCCCGAAGTAACGAGAGTCATCGATTTGAGGATGGCTCAGGACTTTCCTCACCGTCAGATCTGGGTTGTGGTCAACCCGACACTGACCTACTTCAGAAGAAAGGAGACGTCTATATCAAGAAACTCCTGAACGTCAAAGTTACGAAGTAACGAAGACCGTTGATCCAACGGGTACGTGGACCAACCTTGGCCACGATATCGAAGGGCTTGAAGGACGATCATTCTAGAGTGATGTAGTGCAGTGGCGTCACCCAGGGTGAGGTGGACCCAAGTTGGACATGCCACGTGTCACTCGGATTTGTGCGTATCACATACCTTATAGACCCATGGCAACATGACACATGTCATCCCCTGACCCTTACACGTGCCAATCCCTGGTATGAACTGCTTAGCCAAAGTGATTGGTAGAGTGACTAGAACTCTAAGAGTCCGAGACTTCTGGGCTCCAGAGGATTTGGGAGTAGTATTGTAAAGGGATCAAAAGGCCCGAAGGGCGGAGTCACGTGGCAAGTTTATGGGACTTAAGAAGTTTGGGATTTCGTGTGGTCTCATGTGAAGATAGCAAAGAGGCATAAAACACCGAAGTGCCGAAGCAAAGAATTCCTCTACCGCTAATATTATAAAGGAAGAATTAAGTCTAGCCCAGAGCTCGGTTTTGAGCATGAAGGCAATGATTGGGCAATGATGGACGAGAAGGACATGATAGGAATCCAGGATCTAGGATTCGAGATAGTTAAGGAAAACGAAAAATGATGCCCCACCCCTAAAATAACATCTAGGGATCGAGTATGTTACAAATTGGTATTAGAGCACGACAACAACACTTGGCCTGCTTGGGCTCATGGACGAGTCGTATGAAAATATTTTTTCTAGAGGACTTTAAGGGTTAACATCCTATCTTACCCCATTCCTACGAAACTTAGTAAACCTCTACTGAAGAGAGGAATGAGATCTTTTATTGTTTATAGATGTTTTGGCATTTCCAAATAAAGAAGCCGACTTCACTAGGCAATTGTACGTGTTGTTGTACAATCATAAGATTTGGTTACCAAGGGTAAGATGAGCCTGTGGAGAATATTACTGCCAAACATAAATTTTATGCATAAATTCCTTGAGTAGAAGGATGTATATTAAAATACAATTGGGATTTTACTCAACGAGATTGAATCATGCTAGTCTGTGGTAAAGGAATCCTATCATTTTTTTGGGAAATGATAGTTGATCCTACAGGAGTGGGATTATGTTGATGGGCACTAATAGCAAGACTTGTATGTGAACAGATGGAAAGGATTTGTAGCAGTAATAACTATTGCTTTAATGAAAGGTTAAACCTTGTATATGTGTATAATCCCTCATGATCGAAGGAATGAGTTTGGTGACCATTCTCTGAAAGGGGAGAGCATGCGCAACTCTCGAGTTTCAAAGGGAACTAAGAAACGAATTTTGTTTCGTGTACAGGAATTGTTGGGTAGGTTTTTTTCTAATCAAGCTGATAAACAAAGTTGTAGAAATATAGAGTGATTGAGTGAGAAATCACAACAACCTCCCTTGCTTGGTGGATAGGAAACTAATCTGCCATAATTCTTGTGGGAGGAGGAGAGTGGCCTCCATCCATGAATGTTGCTGAACAAAAGGAAGAATTCTAGGTGTAATGGTCAAGACTGATCTTGACCTAAAGATACTCTGGATTTCTGAACTAGGATACTTAATAAGTAACATAACTCAAAATTGCATTTGGGATTTAAGGGAATAGTCCAAATGTTATTCGACATTAAAAATTTATTATAATTAAGGTAAAATGGTTGATTAAATGGTGATCATGAATGTGGTAAAGGAAGTGTTGGGGCACTTCTAGAAGCCCAATGGGTCAGATTGACATCCAGTGGTGGATGGTAGCCATACATATATAGTTGGACCCTAGTGAAGGGAATCTAGAAAATGATTTCCTTGATCGAAAGGTCTGTTAATCAAGACCAGTTGGAAGCTAGATTGGTTGTTTTATCACCTTGGGCATGGTTATGATTGCCCAGACTGTATTTATGAGTGGGAAATGTTTTCATGAAAGTTGAGGCAAGAGTGTTTTCTTGCTAGTAGTTATCGCACAGAAAGAGAAACATAGTTATGACTATGTCTGTTAAACTGCTAGGTGGGTATCTTGTGAATGACTGCAAGCTCTCAACTGAGAGGGAAGCTCAGTGTTGAGTGTCCCTATGAGGCTTTTCATAAGGATGGCAACAATATCCTTGGAGGAGGATCTGGAAGTCTGATATGTCTATGTGCATGTATGACATGGAAAAGGTGCAAGCAATGAGCTTGCGTGATGAATGTTTGGCTAGGTTTGTATGTGTTTGAGTGCATGGATTTAATGCATTGTGGGGATCCTTGACATGAAGGCTGATATTAATACCAATTAGGTATGAAAGATATTAAATGTGCAAGTGATGCACATGCATGATGTAAGGATAAATATATACTAAAGGCACCCACCTTGATGAGTGATATGTAAGGCAAGAATTGCACTTGCCAATATTAAGTGAATACCATGGATGCATGGTTGACTCCATTTTGAAGAGTCATGAAATTTCTGCTTTGAATGATAGCTTAAGGGGAATGTGCCCCATTCCCTTGAGAAAGAGTAGTATAAATAGAAGAAAGAGTGGACGAGCAAGGATTCTCTGTTGTCACGATAAGAGGCAAATGATTCTGCCTTGAGGATCGCATGAGAATGATTTTGAACAATCATGAGTTGACTAATTTTAAGGTAGAGATGTATGTAGGCTGTGAAATATACCCATGGTAGCTACACACAATATTTTGGTTATGCTTATGGTTAAGTACATCATGGATGTAACTTAACAAAACCAGAATATGTGTGGATACATAATTTGGATGCATGACAAAGATGCATGTTTATATTCCTTATGGAATATTTGGTAAACAATTGAAGCTAACTCAAGGTTGAGGCCATCATGGATAGTGATGGATATGCAATAAGGAAGTTGCATGCTGAGGGAGTTCCCAGTGGAGGAACTGTATAAAGACTTTGACAGGGTCACAACCTTAATAATTGAATAATTGTTGAGAATTAAGTAGTGAGCTACAAGCTTATATATATATATATATATATATATATATATATATATATATATATATATAAGAATCCTGGATTACATTTTGAAAACATCATGTAGTGAATAGAAGACTAATAAATGAATAAATGAGTATGTTTGACTGAATAGATTTGGTTGAAGCCATGATTAAGAAAAGGTAGTGAGGTCTTAGAGATAACTCAACTGGGATGAAAAGTCCCAGGCGATGTAGAAAGAATTGGAAGAAGGGGAGAGCCCTCAATTCTTTTCTTGTTGAGTATTATGTTTTCTCTAGGATGAGAAAGTTGGTACACTGATGAAAGTAAAAGGTTTTGACACCACAGTGATGAGGGTTGTATTGCTGTAGAAACAATCGAGATCTGTTTGTGTTGCACTCATGGAAACATTTGAGGATAATGTGATGAAGTGCATAAAGATATGTTAGGACATTTTGAAGATGTTTTATGGATTTGAATGTTATAATACATGCATTTTATTTAATATTACAATAAATGTAATTGTGACTACGATGATGCATGCTATGTATAGAAATGAATTAGAGTTGCTGAGAAAGACAGTTGCCAATGATGGGCAACCTCAAGCAGAGGATGACCATGAGAAGGCTGCGGTTGAAAGATTGTTGACAGGGATGTAAAAGTCCCCATAAAGCACTGTTGATGAGGTAAAAATCATAAAGAGGGTGCTAGCAGCCAAGAACCGGTATAAAATTGTTCATTCCTATGTGGCACAAGGTATGAATGGATTTGGTAAGAACCCCTTCTGAAATATTTTTTTGTCTTAATGTTATGCATGAACTTTTGAAAGGCAGTTGTATGCCTTGGATACCCAAGTAGGGTATGCTTCAGGAAGGAGAACCTGAATGATGGAGGTGTGAACCTCTGGTAGTAAAGATTGTTTGTAATCCTTGGAAGAATTCATGAACTGATATGTCATGAATGCATTGTCCAATCAAGGAATGCTTAAAGGCATTCATGTGAAACCTTGAGTTTCATGAGTGACGATTTAAGACTGTGATCGATTCGGAGAAAAAAATATGGTTCTGCTAAAATAATAAATATGGACAAAGAATCCATATGGTAATAAGTTGGTTGAATTCCAACACACCTTGGCGAGAGTGCCTAACCTGAAAAGTGATAATCTGAAATCAATACAAGGGCGCATTATGTGTGAATGTGGCCATGGACATTGACACATTGATTAAATTCACTTAATGTTGAATTGCATCTGGAAAGGTTGATATACTGAATTGATGCATGTGTAAGGAATGAAATTTCCTTTTTCTTTATATCATCGAATAGATAAAAGTGATTTGATTGTTAGCATGCACAATTTAAGAATTGTTTGTGATGACATTATAAAGGTGCAGTGAAAATATATGTGCATGGGAAACTAACAATTTGTTTGGTTGATTGAAGTTGAAAGTGCAAGAAGCAAAGGGTCTTGGATATGGTAGTGTTGTAAGCTCATAAGGAATATCAAAATTGCCTGCTGAGCCAAACTGCTATGGGAAGGAAAGTCCCATAATTGGTGGATCTGGTTTCATCCGAAACAGATCTGAAAATAAACGAGGAAATTGGAAAATCTATGGGTGACAGATTTGCAATAAAATTCTGAAATTTATAATTTATGATGATGTCTCATGAATTTTTGTATACCTGTGATACAGGTGAGAAGAAAAGATTTGTCCATAAAGGATAGATGAAGGCTGTCAAGCTGAAAAGCATGAAAAATGGCTACTGTTGAGCCATGAGAACCTCATGGTAAGCCATGATCGCTTGGAATATGTTGTGTTTTGGTAACACAAGTTGGAGGGATGCCTCGACAGAGCAAGTCTGAGGGACGCCTCGACTATAAGGCTCGGTGAAGTCTCTGGAATTGTTCCTGTGCGAGAAAACCTTGGCAAGGCAAGATGGATCGCCCGAGGGACTGTATAGCAGAGAAGGGGATGCCTGAGCCTGGGCCTGGAGGGTGAGTGATCGCAAGGAAGAAGAGACTTTGATAGTTATTGTAAACTATTGATTGGGATCATGCACACAATGGGTATGTCTAGGAAAAAGAGTGAGCCTGGATAACAAGACAACCACGTGGATACAAATCCACAAACTGCGCAGATGAGTATTGTGCTAGATTGTGATTTTTTTCTAGAATTTTATGCAACAATAAAATGTTTTTGCATGAAACTATGATTAATGTGCTTGTTGTCCAAATTTTTTTGAAGCCAGGTGAAGAAGGCCAAGAGGCTGAAAAAGACCTGACTAGGAAAGAGGATCAAAACTACTGAAGCAACTGAATGAGAAAGGCATGACATGTGTTATTGAGAAAGAACACCGAGGACGGTGTTCCTTTAAGGGGGAGGGGATTGTAACACCTATGTTTCCCCCAGCTTGTAATTAATCATTAATCATAATCACCAATGTATGGAATGGGAACAATGTAAATGTATTATTGTTTAGATAGCCAAACAACTGACTGTGGGGGTGAAGCCTTGAAAGTATTGGCCATGATATCACCAGAGGAAAGAATGTGAAAAATATAAGAGAGGGTTCATTATATCGAATGACCCCAAAATTTCCCTTGTTGAGGATAACAAACCTCCTCTGGATCCCAAGGAGAGAAATCAGTTAATAAAGAAAGGACTGGTGGTTGAACCATCAACCAACCCCATGAATGGAAGCATGGTCTAGCTGAAGAATGTTAGCCCAAAGTACCACAAGGTCCTGTAGACCCAGACTGACCTGAGTTTTCCTTCTAAAAGAAGGAACATGATAAGATGGATGTGTGTGCAAGGCATGTAAGAGAATAAAGAGAAGAATGGAGAATGTGAGAAGTTCTCCAGCTGAGAACGAGTAGAAGGCCGCGAGCTTGATGCTGAGGGAGCATCTGATAAACCTTGTCGAGACCCTGATAGAGAAAGAAACCTGAGAGTTTGCAGAGAATGAAACTCGAGCAGAAGACCACGAGCTTGATGTCGATGAAGCATCTGATAAACCTCGCAGAAGATGTGAAAGAGAAAGGATCTTTGAGAATTGGCATAAATTCCCTAGTGATACCATGACTTGGCACGGGGGTGGCCAGAGCACTAAGAATGAATGCCTCTGAGCCTATGGTTGGGTGGAAAGGCAAACACCCACAGTCAGTTAGTTGGCTACAACCTGTAATAGATAAGTATTCTCATATCTTGTGCAATTGAATTGTAACTGTAAATTAAAGTTGGATATCATATGAATGTTTCAGGGATGTACATGGTTGCTTAGTGGTTATACTATATCCCTTTAATTCAGTTTGATTGTGTATTTAAGCAAGTAAGGAACTATCTGGCTTGTACACATAAATGCTCGATCCCTGTGGTGGTTCAAGTTAAAATAAATGAACTGTGAGTTCGTCGACCTTGGGCATAGTTTCACGTATGCATGTCGACACTCCCAGTCATTCTAAGTCTCCTGGAGGAAGGTGTTTGTTAAGCTCAGGAAAAAGAGCGCAAAGCACACACTAGTGCTTAAGTCCTTCAGAACTGATGAAACTTAGGAAGGATAGCAAGATTAAAGCCTTGAAAGGGGAGACCTTTTCGTTTGGGAGATGAGCAGACGAGATCCGTTCGAGAGGACCCATATGACCAACACCTAAAGACCTTAGGCTAAGTCTAAGGGAGCTAAGATTTCCTGGCTTTGGAGCTCCGAAAGTCTTGGACTTCGGAGTATTACTGACCTTACTAGCCTTAAATTGGTCGAAGGTGACTGGGAGATTCAGTTACTAGCAAGTTGACCGGCAATGGACAGTTTCCCTAGTGGTTAGGCGAACCTATTTTACCATCTAAAACAGAGATCCAACTACCCATCGCGAAGTAGCGCGAGCCACTGATCTAAGAGTTTGGGGAATTCCCTCAACCATTGGATCTACACTGAGACGACTTCGACAAAGTTCCAATTTGGGAGAATGGAGATGTTATAGCATCAAATTCCCCGAACGTCGAAGTTACGAAGTAAAGGAGAGCCGTAGATTTGGGGAGCTCGTTTGGAGCCTCGTCTACCGTCCGATCATTTAGGAGGAGGGACCCACACATGGTACTTCGACGAAGTCCCTCTTCGGGAGAATGGAGTGGCAGTAAAGCCAAAACCCCTGAAGGCCGAAGTCACGAAGTGACCAAGACCGTTGATCTGGGGACCCTTCAGGTTCTCTCATAGACGTCGGATCTGCTAGGAGGTTAGCTCGACCTTGACCACTTTAGGAGAAAAAGGACATTGTAGCGTCAAAACCCCCGAAGGTTGAAGCTACGAAGTAATGTGGACCATGGATCTAAGGATCTGTCGGGACCCCTCTTGACCATTCGATCATGGGGACGCGTGTGTCATGACGAAGAGCACGTGGGAGCCCACGTGTCGAGTGGTGACATTGCCAGGTGTGGAGACCTTGTGGCATGGGAAGGGGACGACGGTGGCATGAGGCAGGTGCCACGTATTCTTACTAGAGTGTTTTGGGATGATAGATGCCCCTTTAGGAGTGGCCCAATAGTGGGACCCATAAGACCCTTTGAGTGGAAGTTACGAGTCGTAGATCTCTAGAGTTATGCAGACACCCTCGGACCATTAGATCTACGCCGAAGTTAGCCCGACGTTGACTGCTTCAAGAGAATAGGGGTGTTGTAATGCCAAAATCCCCGAAGCTCGAATCCCCGAAGTATTGAGGATCATCGATCCTCGGATCCTTCGGGATCCTTTTCAACCGTCGATATACAGGGGATGCATGGCGCCAGATCCTTTAGTTCGGAGACTGTGCTCTCCGGGGAATTTGAGGTGTGATGTGTCGATAAGCTTCGAAGCCCTAAGTAACGAGAGCCGTCGATTCGAGGACGCCTCGGGACTTTCCTCACCGTCAAATCTAGGCTGTGGCCAGCTCGACGCTGACCTACTTCGGGAGAAAAGGAGATGTTTATATCAGGAAACTCTCAAACGTCGAAGTTACAAAGTAGCGAAGACCGTTGATCCAAGGGGTACGTGCACCAACTTTGGCCGCGAGATCGAAGGGCTTGAAGGACAGTCAATCCGGAGTGACGTAGTGTAGTGGCGTCACACAGGGTGACGTGGACCCAAGTTGGACGTGCCACACGTCACTCGGATTTGTGCGTATCACATACCTTATAGACCCATGGCAATATGACACTTGCCATCCCCTAACCCTTACACGTGTCAATCCCTGGTACGAGCCGCTTAGCCAAAGTGATTGGTAGAGTGATTGGAACTCCGGAAGTCTGGAGGATTTGGGAGTAGTATTGTAAAGGGACCAAAAGGCTGTAGTCACGTGGCAAGTTTACGAGACTTCGAAAGTTCGAGATTTTGGGTGGTTTCATGCAAAGATAGCGAAAAGGCATAAAATGCCGAAGTGCCAAATCCCTCTATCCCTAATATTATAAAGGAAGAATTAAGTCTAGCCCAGAGCTCGATTTTGAGCATGAAGGCAGTGATTGGGTAGTGATGGACGAGAAGGACGTGATAGAAATCCATGATCTAGGATTCGAGATAGTCAAGGAAAACGAAAAATGATGCCCCACCCCTTAAAAGAGCATCTAGGGGTCGGGTGTGTTACAACATGAAATTAGTTAGTTGTAAAATAATTAAATAGTTAGCAGAAATTTCGTTTTTATGAGTATTCAACACCGTAATGTCCCTCGGTTGGGCTGGGGATGTTACAATGCCACTTCTTCACCCCTGTGAGCATCACCCGATGCAATGAGTGCTAAGTGGACTATTTAAACTCATGGGAAATTGGTGAATTGTGACTAATACTTATGGACTTGGGTCATAGATTAATGACTTACTCTACGTAGATATTCCCAAAAATAATCTCACCTGTTGGATTATGGAAGCCCCTCAATGCTTAAATAAAAAGAATTAAGGGGGCTCTAACTAGATAGTTCACAAGGCACAATACTCGCTAAGTTTTTGCAAATGGGGTGGCAAGTTAAGTGCACTTGATCGTGGGGAAAACTACACAGTCAAGCGTGCTTGAGCCATAGGAGTCTTGGGATGGGTGACCTCTCGAGAAGTGTCTTGGTTACATGCTGCAAGCCCTTTCAATCCCATAAGTCACATTGATTAATGACTTACTTTACACACATATTTAAAAAAAGATCTCAGAAAACTTAGATTTCTATCGCATGAACCATAGATTAATCCTTTTCCATCCCACTAATATTTATAGACATAATTCATTGATTAATAACTTTTTTTTCCAACGGGAAAATTTCTCCATTATATTAATATATAATGCGTTTTCAAAACAGTAAGTTACAATCGTAGTTATAGAGTTAGCTTATGTATGAGAAAGTAAGAGAAAACTTTCGCCTACAGCGGTCTCTCGACCAACAAAGGGAGAAAGTTCATAAGAGTGAAATGGTGAGAAAAACAAAAGGATGTTGCTAGGCGACTGTGAGAAAGTTGGCAAATAATTATTATTTGGTAAAAAGAGAGATTCGAAGACCAGTAAAAAACTCCAACTTTCATATCGTGAAAGTCCGCTGAGGAGAGAGGCACTGATCTTAGAAAAGAGTCAGAAAGAGGGAAGGGCCGTCATGGCCATCTATCGAGAGATTGTAAGATATGATTCCCACTTTTTTTTTGAGCGCTGCCTTTGATAGTTGGTCTGCAGATTTATTATGCTCATGATAGATGTGGTTGTAGCTGAGCTTTTTGAAAGTGGGTTGTAGTAGTCTAATTCTGTCCTTCCAAGCCAAGAGGGAGATAACTTGAAGATCGCCCCTATTGTTCAACCACTCAATAATAATTCTGGAATCCCCGAGTAACTGGAGGACTTCAATGTGGAGTCTGGAGGCCAAGTATAGCGTGGCCTAGGCACCCAATAGTTTTGCCCTGGTGTTGGTGCCCGAGCCATAGTTGAAAGTCCATCTGTAGAATGTGTTTTGCGAGATTCTGATTAACCCTCCAGCTCCACTTTGAGAGTCGTTTGAAAGCGCTGCTCCATCGAACCATCCTGTAGGAATGTCTTCTATGTCAGGGACCTTCTTTGTGTGTTGCAATCTTGGCTTGCTAGAGTGGAAATCCTTCCAAGTTTTAAAAATTCCAAGAGCTTTGTAAGCTGTAGTGCTTGTGGAAGGGGTCCCATTTTCAAATATTGCTTTATTTCTGTCCAGCCAAATAGTCCAACAGACTAGAGATGGAAGATGCATGAGATTGTGTTCCCTTTTTGCTCAAGAGCCAAAACAATCCGAGAGTGTAGGCCCATCCCATTTGGTTTTGAGTTTTAGGACCAAAGCAATATTATCCCAAACTTGTCTAGAGGACTGGCACTTGATAAACAAGTGACCTGTAGTTTCTGAATCAATGTGGCACAGGTGGCAAAAATTTGGTCCAGTCCAGCCCTTTCTTTGAAGGATATCCCAAGTATTTAGTTTGTAAGCGATCATAAGGCAAGTGAAGTATTTTATCTTGGGCGGAAAATGCCAGGACCATAATTGTTCTCATTGATTAATAACTTACTATACACACATATTTCCAAAAAAATAATCTCACAACTACATGACTTCATTACCAAAAAAAATCTCACAACTATTACTTCATAATGAAAACATAACACATGCCCGCAGGGGTGTAGACCGATTGGCAAGTGCCGTGTAAATGGAAGGAAATATGTAAAAATAGGTCTCAAGGTCTATTCTCACCCCGATTTACTCGGAGGGCGTGCTTGCGGGTTGCGCGTTCCTCTCTAAGGGTTATAAGGACAACCAACAGGATTCGACTCCGTGTCAGGTGAGTACGATACTGTCGTTGTTACCGATTCCCCTAATTACCAAAAAAAATAAAACCGTTGTTACCGATTGCCCTAATTACCAAAAATAAAAATAAAAATGAAAACATAACACATAACACTTCATAATGAAAACATGAGACGGAAGAAACTATATGTCAAGAAGTTTTACTTTGCTTCGATCTTGTAATCACGTAGCTTTGCTTCCCATCTTGTAATGAAAGGAGATATATTTAAATAAAGAAGGGCACACTTCGATTTCACTCTGGATATCATGAATGCATGAATGCCTAACCGTAATGAAAACAGATTACTAGCTCAGAAAAATTGAAAACGGATTACGGTATCGGTACTGTGAATCGAATCGTGGTTTAAATCTGCGCTGCAAGTCCTTCCGCAGCTGAAGTGGCAGAAGTTTGCGAATAAATCAAAGAGTGGACGCCATGGACATAGGAGACGAGAATCCGAGCATTTACAAAGTGTGCAGGACGATAAAGAGGATGGATCAGTCGCTCTACAACGCCCTTAGATCGATATATCATGACTCTCTTTTCGTAGCAGAAATCAGAAGGCTATGGCCTGAGCTTCCTCTAGTTGCCAATTTAAGATGTGGGTTGTGGTATTCATCGCATTTCGACGCCACCTGCTACTTCAAGTCCACAGACGGTCATGCCGGCAACTGGTCTTTCAATCCCACGCGCCTTAACATTCACGTCGCTACGATTGCAGGTAGTCTTACTTCAACACAATTTCTGCGTGTCTATGATTATCTATCTGTCTAACAGTAAAATTCATAATTACAAATGTATATTTGCAAAGGTTTGCACATTAAATCTTTCCAGCAATTCAAGGGCAAGTCTCTCTTGTTCAACCTCCACCACCCTTGTAGATAAATATAGCCGGGTGTTGCAAACTCCGAGGGAAACCAAGATGATGGGGAACTTGGGTGGGAAGGCGGGTTGCGAGAAGAGTCAGGATGAGAGTCTAATTTCTGATGTGAACTTGGGTTTAGAGATAGGCAGGCTATAAGAAACAACAGAGTGATGTTGAATTTGGGTGTGGAGGCAGGCTTCGAGAAAGAGCAAGATGAGGCTTCTCGATTTCTGTTGGATAAAAAACGGGGTAAAAATCACATAACCACAGGAAAAAAACGGAGGTTAAACACAGAACCTCCGACCTAAACCAAAACCCAAAAGACCACCCTGCAACAGATCCCTTGGAGAAATCAAACTGGAGAGTCACAATAACCCAGATCACAATTTTTTCGCTTTACAAGTTCTATGGTTAGAATAGGAGAAAGTAGCACTTCTCGATACAAAAATTCATAGGAGAACAGGTGGCTGCTGCCACTGAAGCCGGAACCAGAAAATTTTCCCAATAAAAATGCCGTTGAGATGTTTTGATGGTCATATGCCTTATATGGTTGGCAACCAACCGCTACAAAAGTCTCCACACAACAAAGAACTGACAGGTGCTACTCCTTAACAGAGTTCGGTGGCACCCTGGTGCTCATCTGTATCTATTGCCTAGCGCCATGACTGCATAGCACAAGCCTGTTTCATGAAATGTATCGTCTACATTTCTGGTTGAAGTGGGGAGACATGGCTACTCTGCCCTAGCCGCTGCCTATTCTGAGACAGTTTGCCAGCCACATACTGCCCGAATTTATGAGCCCTTGCTTCTCCAAGCCTGTCCGTTGCCATCATTTAACATAATGCTTCCATGCAGTGCAAAGCAAGCCCAGCGAGCTGGAGAAAACAACATTTCGGTGGCCTTGATGTCATCTCTCAGCTACCATTAGTTGCCACAGGTCTGCTAGCATGCAAAAACCTGGAACCACATCATAACGAACTTCTCAGAGAGAGCATTACACAGAGCCCAAGCCATCACAAGAAAGCAAGAAATCCTCGATACTATGCGCTAGAGGTGTCCGGACTCCGACCTCTTCTCTCAGTCCTACCACACCTACCTCCTCGCACTTCCTTGTCACCAGCGTGTCAAACCCTACATGCCGGTGAAGCCTCTCAGGGCTTACAGCAGGTGTCTCTCCTCTTCCCTCCCACCCCATTTGCCAAAGAGCATACATATTTATAATACAAGGAAGGTAGTGCTATAATTGACATTCAGGATAAATATTATCTTATAGACAAAAATTATATATATATATTGAACAAAATGCTTCCTTTAAACTTTTATTAAAAATAAAACATAAAGTACATGAGTTTTTTATACCAAAAATGTGGGCCGTGCACACCACAAGCAAAAACTAGTATCTAGAGCCGCACAGGGGGTCCAAAATCACATGGTTAGGGGCCAGAAAACAAGGAGCTAAAACCAAATATGGTGGCCAGATGGGCAAACTAAAAACATCTATAAAGTCAAGCAGCCGCAATGGACCCCTAATCTGGTGGTGGGTCATGGTCATCGGTGTTGGGCCTCCACTTAGTAAATGGTGGATCACCAATAGGCTAGGCGGTGTCGCATCCATCATCTCCTTGTTGCTTCGGCCGCTTCTTCAGAAGTTGTTGTTCAATGATTGAGGAGGGGGCAGGCAACCGTGGTGCTCACAGCTTTGGCTTTGGTGTTCATTGCGCTCTCGAACCTGGTGACCTGCCCTATCACGTGGCCTGCCACCAGATCAATTCAAGTGGGTCGAGCTAGGGGGAGAGTGAACTTTCGGGGGTGACCCAGCTCATGGTGCATGGGGCTGATCCCCTACAAAAATAAGATTGAAGTCCAAAGACAAATCATGGAAGAGAAAGGCCACCTTCAACTCCTATAATATACTTAGTTTTGCAATATGACATTCCTCACATGAGAATGCTAAAAATGCATCATGAAGGCTACAAAATTTAGATGCAATGGCCTATGTGCACACATTACATAATAATCATGAAATAAGCTTTGGAAATCTCATAATTTATGTGTACCTCACAACATCTTCTCTTTTCTTAGAGGAAATTTGTTAAATTTTAGACCATGGCAAGTAGATTCTGGACTTAGAAAGATAGACCTAAACCTAGGTAGCTTACAAACTGAAAACCTCAATCAAGATAACAATCTTTGAATACATTAATCTAGAAACACATATTGCTGGAAATTACGAACTATGGAAAACAAAACAGAACCACTTAAAACTGCATCTGTATTCTATGTATTGAAAAGAAAGAGATACATAACAATAGCTCAAATCACAAACTCTCAAACCATGTCAATGGTTCACTCTAGGTCTCCTTTATAGAAGAGGAAGACACTAGGGTTTACAATGAAGATATCCATCATTTTGGAGTGCTTAGGTTAGGATAGAAACCCTAACCCTAACCTAGCCTAGAGAGATTAGGATGCCCACTAAGAGTTATTGCAGGTATAGATCCATGCACCATCTCTTAGGGATCTGCGCCCTCATTAACCTGAACTCAACCCTTTCTCATGCGTTGAGCTAAATCTGGAGATTCCAACATGCATGCATCCTATTCAAACATTAGAACTGAACTGAATTGAAGGCAAAAACAGCAATTTCTAATTCTGTAAGAAGGCAGTTATTTCTCTCTCTCTAAAGTTGCGCACTTAGCCCGTGGAGGCTTTCTTTTGTGGTCTTGTCTCCTCTTGAAGTGGCGCATTTGGCCTATTGAGCATCCCCCTTGAAGTTGCGCACCTCTCTCGGGCCACTTCAAATTTGGGTGTGGGTTGTGTTGTGTTTGTGTGGATGCAATCTTGATCTATCTCCTTCTTTTTCGTGCAAAACAAATTTGAGTTAGTTCAACCATTGCTCTACTAGAAGTTAGATCTAACACGTGCTTGCTTATTTCATTTGTAGATAGTTGTGTTTTGTGTATTATTGTAGCATCTAGATATTCTTTGCATTCTTTATTGTGTTAATAGTTGTTTCAATTCTTTGTATCTAATCTAATTGTAAAGTTCTGTAAAGTTATTCTTTCTACTCTTTGTGTAACTTAGTTAACCCCATTGCCCAACCTTAGGCACTAGTCTTAGTTGACTTNTTTGCATTCTTTATTGTGTTAATAGTTGTTTCAATTCTTTGTATCTAATCTAATTGTAAAGTTCTGTAAAGTTATTCTTTCTACTCTTTGTGTAACTTAGTTAACCCCATTGCCCAACCTTAGGCACTAGTCTTAGTTGACTTAGGGAAGGGGCTGCATTTCATTGAAAGTTACATTTGCATTGCTTGCCTCTCATATAGGCTAGTTTCCCCCAACCTTTAACAAATTAAAATTAACTCCTAGATTTCACCTAATAACTCACATAGTAACTAGGGTCTACCCCCCTTGGCTTCCCTAGGAGTAAGCCTAGATGGAAGAAGTTCAAGTCGAGGTGACAGTGGGCTTGAACTTAGGCATTGTGCCTCCAAGGACACACTAAGTGGATTGAGACTTAGTCCACGTTTGCAAGTGTGTATAAGGACGACAACAGGGTCAAAAATCCAAACTCTTTCAATTTGCAATCTGAAAGTTGCAGGTGATGCACTGGACTAGGCCGTACTTGTTTGTGCAAATATTAGGCCCAACGACCAAGGGAAAGTGCTAAAACTAGTTTGACAAGGAAAAAGGGTAAGGGCCGTTTTTGCAGTTGCAACAAGAAGGTGACGACTAGCATAGAAAGGTGCTAGAGAAGCTTGTGCAATGGCTTCTTCAGGAACATTGCTTTGATACGATGTTGAATTTTTATGCTTGATCAACTTGTTAACATTTTATTCAATTTTGCATAGCATACGCATCATGAAGCATAAACCCTAAGCATTAATTGCATCATACAAATATCCAAGATCACAAGAAGATAACCATGCACAAGATACACGAGAGATATCCTGGGAAACCCTTCTTCACAAGGGAGAAAAACCTAGCAGCAACCTTTCACTAGATAATAAATAGTCCAAGAGAAAATCCCATCACCAAGAAGAAGTGTGCTAGAATCTCAAGAGGCTAGCGCTACACAAGAGAGAGAAAGTGATCCAAGTGTTATAACAAAACGAGAGATAGTTCTCTCTATTTATACAAGTCTAATGTGAACTTATTCTTTCCAAAAAGGTGTCTCTTCATCCAGGCCGACTTTAGCTGATTAGGTCTTCTACACAAGACGTTGGCTTCTTCTTGTCGCTGGTCATCATAGTGAAAGGCTGCATCAATACGTCACACATGGCTGCACCCAATGTGGACGTCCTCATCTCTTCTAGGGGCTACAACCCACTAGAGCAAGTCATCATCATCGTCAAGGGCTGCTCCCTCATGACGTGTCCACTTGGTCATCTCCCAAGTGACATGTCCACATGGTCTGCTCCCATGGGACGTTGGGTGCCATCCCAGGACAACTTGCCACTCCTCTGACAAGTGTCATGCTCAACTCAGTCTCAGAGGAGCATTCAACCCAACCCGATATTTGGAGAAGATCAAGGGCGTCCCCATAGATCAACCCAGCCCATCCACCCGGGGAGAAGACCCGTCTCAGGTTAACCCAACCCAGTACAACTAAGGAGAAGACTAGTCTCGGGTCAACCCAGCTCAGTCCATCGGAGAGAAGATAGGGAGAAAGGCACAGGTCGACCCAACCCACTGCTCTGGGGAGAAGACCTGAAGAATGTCTCACAAAGCTGCAATCATCAACAGGGCTCATCAGAGTGGTCATATCTCGTGAAAAATTGTAGGATACACTGTAGAGAATCTAAGTTGTAACACCATGAACATACAATACCTCATGTAGCTCAAGAACCTCTTTTGTTGGCATGCATAATGAGTACTCCACATACCACTTGACACTAGAAACGGTGTTAGTGGAAAGGCACGACACCATGGAGAAGGCCGCCTCCAATTTGGATGCAAGCTCATCTCCTCTTGTGAAAATTTCTACACTCCCTGAAAACTGTTGCCACTGCTTACCCTTCCCCTTCTTCTCAAGACACTGAGAGACATAGTGACCAAACTTGTGGCACTTAAAACACTTCACATGACTTAGATCTTTCTTCCCATGGTTTGAAGATCCCGAGTCTTCCTTCCTCTTCTGACCCTTCTCGGACCCTACCTTTTTTCCTCATAGCCTCACCTTCCCGATGAGGGCTAGTCATACCAGTACCACAGTTTTTCAAAAGTGGGTAGTTTCTTACAAGCACAAATACACTGCAGAAAGTGATGCTAAGATGGACCAAAGCCTTTCAGACTTATCCAAACTAGCCCCCCACTCTCATCAATCTCGTCTCTAGTGGTAACGAGGTGATCTCTCAACTTTGTGATCTTTGTCAGAGAGCTTGCTATATTATTGGTCTTGCTCATGTGTGTACTGGACCAAGGTATCATACATCTCCTTCACTGTCTTCTTTTCTGCGATGAGAGGGATCAAGTGATCCTTCATTGAATCAAGGATGATTTTCTTCGCCTTGACCGATTTTGTAGTATATTCTGCTAAATCCTTGAGATCATTGGGAGGTGTGACCTCCTTATCAACAAGATACCACAGTGCAACTTACTCCAAGAGATTTTGCAGCCTGATTTTCCATGGTACAAAGTTAGTAGCACTCCAACATGTGACACTCTCGGAGACCAAAACTGGCCATTGCTGCCAACTCTAAAAGCACACCTGAACAAAGAGATTAACCTCAAGAGAAATCAGATCAGCAGCCTATCCCAGGTGTAGATCCCCCATCTCAGGTCAATAACAACCTTCCAATCATTGGAAGACCCTGGGTATCTCACCCAACAACTTATCACAGGTCCTGATCTGCTTCACTCATTGAAAGCTGGGGCATCACAACTGCTGAAACACTCTGACAACTCCCTCCCACAGGGAACCACCCCTTCCATACATGGATTTGGACGATTTCGGTGAATGTCCTCTGATACCATGTTAAATTTCAAACCATGGTAAGCAGATTCTGCTATCAGAAAGAATAACCTAAAGCTAGGTAGCTTAAAAACTGAAAATCTCAATCAAAACAACAATAACTGAATACATTAATCTACAAACACACTGTTGGAAATTACAAACAGCGGAAAACAACAAATAACCACTCAAAACTGTATCTGTATTCTATGTATTGAAAATAAACAATTACACAGCAATAGCTCAAATTGCAAACTCACAAACTATCTCAGTGGATCACCCCATGTCTCCTTTATAGAAGAGGAAGACAACAGCGTTAACAATGAGGATCTCCATCACAGTGAAGCACCTAGGTTAGGATAAGAAACCATAACCCTAACCTAGCCTAGAGAGATGCACCCAGTAGCTGTCCTATATTAGCACACTCACTAAGAGTTATTGCATGCATAGATCCATGCACCATCTTCTAGTGATCTGTGCCCTCATTAACTTGAACTCAACCCTATCTCATGCACTGAGCTAAATCTGGAGATTTAGCATGCATGCATCCTACTCTTAACTTTAGAACCGAATTGAACTGAACTGAAGGTAAAAACAGCGATTTGTAATTTGTTGAAATTAGTTCAGAAATTCACCATATTATACCCAGATTTCAGCCTCCAATTAAGTCATAACAACAAGCATTAAAAACCTTTACTAGCTGCACTTAATGAACAGAAACATTAATTAATATAGTTCTGAAACTAAATCTGCAGTGGAAATACATTCTAACAGTGGACAAAATATCCATAAAGCACCATGAAAAATTCCAGGTAAAACCCCAAGAAGAATAACACAGAAAATATGTGACAAATTGAGGAGAAATCTTTTATTAAGCTCCAGAGAAAGATACTGAGATTACAGCAATCATTTACAGAAATGATATAACAGAACCCAACTCAAAAAGTGTGCCTCTTTTACACCCAGAAAACTGTCCAAAAATTCTAGAAATCCGTGCCAAGTTTCAGCCAAACAAACTGCATTAAATTTCTGTTATAAAGCTGAACTGTGCAGCCTGTAGTTCAGCAATAACAATCTTTGAACAGTGGGCACAAACTTCTGTACCAACAGTAAAGGAAAATCTAGAAATAACCAGCACAACTTGCATTGAAATCTGAACCACAATTTCAGTGAATACCTTAGCTGTACCTCCAGCAAATCCGTACAGTACGGATTCCTTTCTCTGCTGTACGGTCCTGTTCTATATCAGCTGCAACTTTCTTGGGATGCATGCCCTCTTCCTCTTCTGAAAGATGCGCCTCCCCTGCTGCTCTTCTCCTTTCTCCACGCTCAAGAAATCTCTTGGGATGAGTGACCCTTCACCTCCCACAACTCTCTCCTCAAAGTGTGCGCCCTCCTCTCCTAATGAGCTGCTTTTATCAATTTCGAATTGTAACTCCTTTAACCCTTGATCTCCCTCAAGTGACTCTTCACTTACCCTTGAGATCAACGGTTACGATTTAATCATTCGTTGAGGTCACTTGAGTTAATAAAGTGACCCATAACATCATAAAGTCACTTTTACATTTCGAAATTAAAAGACTCAACTTTATAAAATCACTTTATAAAGTCACAGGAGATAATTTGCTTGGTCACTTCCGCATGCTGAGCGCTGCCAATGCAGAAGTACCTCCAAGCTACCAAATCTCAACATAATTCTGTAAAAAAGGCAGTTAAATCTGGAACCACAACTAATACAGGAAATAGACTAATGCTGGCTCATGCATGCCTAAAGCATGCATGTGCTCTCTACCTCTCCTACATATCTATAGCTCACTTCTCAAAGCAGCCTAGTGCTGCACCATCGTCAACTTGCCATAATGCTGTGCACAGGAACAGAGAGAGGATGAATCTGTTGAAGCATATCACTGCTGCACCATGCTGTGGAGGATAATAACAGAACAATCAGGTAAAACTCTAACAAAATTGTTCCCCCTTTTTGCTGCTTAAAAGGCAANGCCATAATGCTGTGCACAGGAACAGAGAGAGGATGAATCTGTTGAAGCATATCACTGCTGCACCATGCTGTGGAGGATAATAACAGAACAATCAGGTAAAACTCTAACAAAATTGTTCCCCCTTTTTGCTGCTTAAAAGGCAAATTCCCTTCCAACAAAGTTAACTTTCTGTATATCGGCTCTTGTGTGTAGTGTTTCTTCTGATAGTGTAGTAAGAAAATGATTTGAAAGTGGAGTGCTTGGACCAGGAGTGGAGAACCACTTGATGTCCTCCTCCCTTTTTAAGAATAGAACCTGAAGTAATCTGCTATGTACCAGGAAGTGGAAGCACTGGTGTGGAAAATATTGCTTCCTTGAACATTGTTTGAGGTGGAATTTGTATTGTAGGTTGTTTAATTACACAAAGAGTTCTGTATTCATGGAGTTTGACCTGCCTGGCAGCGGATGTACCTAGAGGTAAAGAATTTAGTGAAATCCTTGACCCAACCAAGGTGGGATGGATGAGTACATGTTGAAGCAGGCAAGCTCTGATTTGGTAGAGAGAGCTGTGCATTTTTTGTCTGTGCCACTGCTTGCTTTTGCTGCTTCTCAAATATTGTTATTAGCAGGTTTCTCTCACTTTCTTTCTTTTGTAACACTGTTATAATGATACTCGTATCCCTCCAAAGAAATATGCTTGGTCTAAACACAAGTTGCAGCCTGCAAGAGCAGGGTCCAGAGAAAAGRAACAAAASGAGAAACTTGCATTAAATTCACTTGATTTCATATTGTRTAATATGGATTTGAATTTTGTARTAACAAATATATTTCAAATTTGGCTGTTATAGGGTCAGCCAAAAATATATCACATTAGAATAGACGTAACTTATCTCAAATTTGTCTAGCTTATTTTAAACCTACTCTTACTTTTAGAAATATGCTTGGTCTAAACACAAGTTGCAGTCTGCAAGAGCAGGGTCCAGAGAAAAGAAACAAAAGGAGAAACTTGCATTAAATACACTTGATTTCATATTGTATAATATGGATTTGAATTTTGTAGTAACAAATATATTTCAAATTTGGCTGTTAGGGTCAGCCAAAAATATATCACATTAGAATAGACGTAACTTATCTCAAATTTGTCTAGCTTATTTTAAACCTACTCTTACTTTTAGAAAAACAAGGTGCTCAAATGGGCATTGCATATTTTAATAGAACTAATGATCCAAATTGGGTCCTCGCTTAAAATATTTTGTAAATTTGTAACAAGCATGTAATGTTTTGTTTAATTTTATTGTCTTTTTGGCAAAATTGGAAGGGAAAACGAAGCATTTTGATGGTTTTCCTTCCAAAGGCAGCCCACTAAAAGAAATGAAGGCTGTAGTGAAGACATCAATAGGGAGATGCAAGAAGAACTTGAGAGGGCAGCAGCAGAAAGGAGAGCTCGAAGAGGGCAACTTGCTTGAAGATCAGTGGACAAAGGAGTCAAGGAGCCTGTCCACATAAGCGAAGGTGTTTCTAAGCCATGGCCATTTGCTATTTTGTATCGTCAGTGAGGAACAATAAACAAAGTCTCTGTATATCTCGCCCCTCTTTACTTATCTCCCGAGCTTAATAAAATCCCCATTAAATGTTGAAATCTGTGTGATTGTTTCAATTTTGTGGTTGGTGTGGGTTCATTGAATTCTTGTGCTCTTGAACACTGTGCTATGGATGTTTTGGTTATGAGCTACAACAATCTGTGCATACTCCGGTGAAATGTGTTTACTACCTGTAGCATTTGCCCACATCTAGCACACATCATTTTATTTACCTGTCTTATACACAACAGTCTTGTCCTACACACCGATCTTTATTATTGTCTTATACACAGCGCACTCAACCTTTGGTTGATCGCTGGCATGTGAGATTGCCCTTGATGCAGGAAATAAAGCTTTTCCTCTTCTACTCTGTTGTGATATAAACTGCGCCCAAATGGGGCTCTCAACGAACACTTAAGATCATAAGAGAGCAACTGTTCCTGTGCAGGAGCCTGATGATTCAGGCTATACCTAATCAAGCCGCAATCAAAGGAAGATATCCCATAGATCATGATCTATCGATTATTAGATTTGATGAAAGGGTTGTTCGAAGGAATCCAAAGAAAATGGTGAAATTTATTATGTTGCTGCAATCAATGCATGGTTTCCCTTTATTCTGCCAAACAAATTGAGCATTGGTAGACAATCCACTAAAATCTACAGATAGACTCCGGTCATGAGTAAATGGCACCCTTGCACGCTTTCACACTTCATACATGTTTCATCCTCAACTTTTTGTTAAGAAGATACGGTCATCTATAGGTTGCAAGTGTCTACGTAGGGGAAGGTGGTCAGGAGCTCAAAGGGCTTGCCATCATGTCTGAATTAAAGATTTCGATGTTTTGTAGTGTCGGGGAGGTATTCTCACATTGGCCTTGGTGTCGAGCATGTGGGAATCTTTGTTGGCACTCACATTGCATTTTTACTTCATAAAAACCCCTTTTATATAGAGTCGGGGCTTGGAATTGTTATTGTTGGGGTTTTGCACCCACTTGGAGGAATAAACAATTTTAATTTAATGTTGAGTTTAGTGGTGGGCTTCTAAAGTAAGTTGGGGGCCTCTAAACTCACTTTTAGACTCCTATAAAAGGAGAGGCAATGTGAGGAGGCACCACACATCTTATCTTGTCATCATGCGTTTGGCATGAGCGAGTGAACACTCTTGCCAAGGGGATTGAGGAGGCAAATTTCAGCAAGGAGGATCTTCACTTTGGCATATTTGGTCTAGGGTTTCTAGTCTTTCTTTCTCATTTTTCAGCCAAGGAGGAGGAGCCGCACGTGTGAGAGAGAGGAGAAGCTGCACGTGTGGGATCCGTATAGGCCGTACGATGAATTAATTGCAGGCTGTACCACACGTGTGAATTGTACGAACAACAACCGTAGCACGACAACTGTACGTGTGGGCTGATACAGTTGTACTATCGTGATGTTATCCAGGTACGACTTTGACTTCAACAGGGTTTCAGGCAAATTTGCAAGTTGGAAGGTTTTGCAGAATTTTTGCCGAGTTTGCAATTTTGATGTGAGGACTGTTTTTTGTCCTCGGGATCCTCAATATGAAAATTATTTCTGAGTAATTTTTGTGTCTTATGTGCATGGATGATTTCTCTCTGATCTTTTGGCTTCCGCTATAATTTTCTGTCATAATTTCAATGTAAAATTGTTCAGTCATAACAGTCCTATAATTTACTGTTTGAGGTCACTTGGAAGTAATTTTCAGATCTGAAATTGAATGCTTAAAAAATTGACATGGTATCAGAGCATAGGCTCTAGAGAGAGAAAGTCATCTTCTTGAGACACAAGTTGTTGCAGGATTGTTGCTGCAGATTTGTGTTCTTGTTCAAGAATGGACACGATGGTGGGCACTCTTAAAGTTGAGGACATGTTGGAGGGGGCCACAAATTTCTAGGCCTGGAAGGCTAGGATTATTTTGCTCTTGGAAGAGAACGATCTTAAAGATTACATTGAGCAGGTGATTACATATCTTAATGATGCACAAGAATTGGCATCTCATAAGAAGAAGGAAGTGAAGGCCAAGCGGGTGTTGTTGGTTTCTGTGAAGAATCACTTGATTCCTCATATTTCCGAGAAGAAGACAACCAAGGAGATGTATGATGCTTTGGTGGGATTGTACCAAAGCGAGAATACAAATTGGAAGTTGATTTTGAGGCATAAGTTTCGATCAATTGAGATGTTCAAATCAGATACAATTGCTAGCTACCTCATGAGGATCACTCAGATTCGTGATCAACTTGTAGCCATTGGTGAGGTAGTTGATGACACAAAGTTGGTGAATGTAGCATTGAATGCTTTTCTCGAGTCTTGGGAACCATTTGTGTAGGGGATTTGTGCACGAGAGAAGTTGCCACCATTTGATAGACTGTGGATCGATTGCATCCAGGAGGAGGCTCAGATAGAGTCCAGGAACAAGCAAAGAGAACGATCTTAAAGATTACATTGAGCAGGTGATTCCAGATCCTAATGATGCAGAAGAATTGGCATCTCATAAGAAGAAGGAAGTGAAAGCCAAGCGTGTGTTGTTGGTTTCTGTGAAGGATCACTTGATTCCTCATATTTTTGAGAAGAAGACAACTAAGGAGATGTATGATGCTTTGGTGGGATTGTACCAAAGCGAGAATACAAATTGGAAGTTGATTTTGAGGCATAAGTTTCGATCAGTTGAGATGTCCAAATCAGATACCGTTGCTAGCTACCTTGTGAGGATCACTCAAATTCGTGATCAACTTGTAGCCATTGGTGAGGCAGTTGATGACACAAAGTTGGTGAATGTAGCATTGAATGGTTTTCTCGAGTCTTGGGAACCATTTGTGTAGGGGATTTGTGCACGAGAGAAGTTGCCACCATTTGACAGACTGTGGATCGATTGCATCCAGGAGGAGGCTCGGAAAAGGGAAAAGGAAAAGGTTCCACAGGGAGAGAGAGGCATCTCTAGAGCAGTGGAAGAAGAAGGACCTTAGCAAGGTCAAGTGCTTTGCTTGTCATTAGCAAGGCCACTATGCTTCACAATGTCCACAGTGGAAGAAAGGAAAGGGAAGCGACAAGCATCATCAACAGAGGTGGATGAGGTTGCAGACAGGCTTCAAAGGGAGTTCTTATTGGTCTCTGCCCTTTCTGGTACAATTTCCGGTAGTGGGACTTGGTTGGTGGATAGTGGAGCTTCTCGTCATATGACAAGATCATGGGAGTCCCTCACCAGTTTGTCAGAGGAGGAATCGGGATTGCAGGTGGAGCTTGGTAATAATGCCAAGTATGTAGTCAAGGGAGTTGGGACAACTTCGTTTCAGTTGAAGTCCAGGAAGCCTCTCAGGATGAGTGATGTGTTGTAAGTGTCGGGGTTGAAGAAGAACCTACTTTCTATCTCAGCTATGGAGGACAGAGGGTATGCAATGGCATTCCTAGGTGGACAGGTTCTTGCATGGCCGAGAGGATCGAGAATTGAATCAGCCGGGGTCATTGGTGTTCGTGATGGTGGTCTTTACAGGTTGATAGGACAACCAACCCATGCCTTGGTACATGACAGTGAAGCTTTGGCACATGAGATTGGGACACTTGCATTACAGGGCTTTGCCAGTGTTAAGGAGGATGGTTACATGTCTTCCAAAGTTTGGAGCAAAATGCAGGGGTTGTGCACTTGGTAAGAATGCCAAGGCTGTTTTCTCGAGCAGTGATAGTAGGTCCAAGGGGATCTTGGATCTAGTACATTTAGATGTGTGTGGACCAATGTCAGTTCCATCTTCTAGTGGTTACTTGTAGTATGCGACCTCATTGATGATTATTCCAGGAGGACATAGATCTTCTTCATGAAGACCAAGGATGAGGTCTTCCGTCGATTTAGGGAGTTCAAGGCTCAGGTGGAGAATCAAACAGGGAAGAAAATCAAGGTCTTGAGGTTAGATAACGAGGGCGAGTATACCTCCAACGACTTCATGGATTTCTATAGGGAGGCAGGGATAAAGAGGGAGCTGACAGTGCCTTACAACCCACAACAGAATGGGGTTGCGGAGAGGAAGAATGGGACCATAGTTGAGGCTGCCAGGGCGATGTTGCATGACCAAGATCTACCTATGTTGCTTTGGGAAGAGGCGTGTAACACGATAGTCTATGTTTAGAACAAGAGTCCTCATAGGATCTTGGAGGACAAGACTCCCGAGGAGGCATTCACAGGAGTGAGACCAAAGAGAGGGCATTTGAGGATCTTTGGTTGTCCAACTTATATCCATGTTCCTAAGGAGAAGAAGACGAAGTTAGAACTTTCTGGGATGAAGGGCGTGTTTGTGGAATACAATGAGACTTCGAAGGCCTACCATATCTACATTCTAGGACAACGACAGATTGAGGTTAGTCGGGATGTCAAGTTTGAGGAGGAATTGGATTTCAGGAGGTCCTAAGAGACCACAACAAAGATAGATGGTTAAGAGCAGGAGGCTTCGAAGGTTGAGGGGAGTATAGGCCCATCCAATACAGGGGTTCAACATTTGGACCATGAGGAGGAGTCAGAGGAGTCAGTGGATCTAGTGGACCCTCCTAGTGATGAGGACACGAGGCCTAGATGGCTTTAGGATACTTTGAGAGATGCAGAGAAGCATGCGGCACCCATGGCCACTTTCTGGGAGAGCAGGCCTCCGCAGAGGTTTTCGAGCTATGTGGCGCTTATGAGTAGCATCATTGATTTCGAGCCTTCCAGTTTTGAGGAGGCAACAAGCCATCAGGTTTGGATGGATGCCATGATGGAGGAGTATCAGTCCATCATGAAGAATGATGTGTGGGCCATAGTTCCAAGACTAGTTGGAAATCCCACTTGTTAGTGGAATATTCCAAGGACAAGTTCGCTTGTGAGATTTTGGATGGGTAGGTACAGGACGACAAGTACAAATTCATTGACGACGTCATCTTCTACAAAGACTGAGTCTACCTAGTGCCAGGATCGGGTCTCAGTAAGAAAATTTTGGCTGCAATACATGACTCCCCACTAGTAGGCCATCAAGGGTTTTTCAAAACCTACAAGTAGGTTAGAGAGAGGTTCTCTTGGAAGGGCCTCAAACAGGATGTGATGTGACATATCAGTGAGTGCGTGATTTGTCAGCAGAACAAGTAAGAGCAAACTCTTCCAGTAGGGTTACTTCAGCCACTTCCCATTCCAGAGCAGAAATGGGAAAGCATCTCCATGGACTTCATTATAGGCCAACCCAAGGTGCAGGGTAAGGATTGTATCTATGTAGTGGTCAACAGGTTGACCAAGTTTGCACACTTCTATGCCATTCCGACAGATTACAATGCAGTACAGTTGGCCGAGCTTTTCTTTAGAGAGGTCTTCAGACTTCATGGGTTGCCACAGAACATCGTCAGTGACAGGGAGAGTCGGTTTATCGACACGTTTTGGAGGGAGTTATTCAGATCGGTGGGGACAGAGTTGACACCCAACACCAATTACCACCCTCAGACGAATGGGCATATAGAGATAGTCAACAAGTGGGTTGAGGGCTACTTGAGGAACTATGTGAGTGGATAACAAAGAGCATGGGTGAGGTGGCTACATCTAGGAGAACATTGCTACAACACCACCTTCCACATGTCCATCGGCATGACCCCCTTCCGAACATTGTATGGGTATGATGTTCCCACTTTGATTGACTTGGTTTTTGGAGATAGGTGGGCTCCCAAAGCCAAAGATTGGATCGTAGAGAATTAGAAGATTCTCAAGGTACTCGGAGAATCTGCAAACAACACAGAATCGACAAAAGGTGAGTGCAGACAGACACAGGACAAAGTGCAACTTCGAGGTTGGGGATTCGGTATTCTTGAGGCTACAACCTTACAGACAATCATCTCTGAAGAAGAGCGGGGCGAAAAATCCCAAGCCCAGGTTCTATGGGCCTCACAAGATCACACGTAGGGTAGGCGAAGTTGCCTACGAACTAGAGCTACTAGAGGGGAGCCGAATTCATAATGTGTTCCACGTTTCTTGTCTCAAGAAAGCAGTGGGACAATTCATCAACACTTCATAGGAGCTTCCACGTTTGGATGAGGAGGGGCAGTTGGAGTTGGTCCCTGAGGAGGTTCTAGAGTTCTGAGAGTGGAGGTTGAGGAGCAGGGTCATCAAGGAGTGTTTGGTCAGGTGGAGAGGACTTCCAGTAGAGGATGCTACTTGGGAGGGTGAGCAGATTTTGCAGCACCCTGGATTGGCATTGCTGGAGGACAAACAATCTTGGGAAGGGAGGACTGTATTGTCCCTTTCTGAGTAGGAGCTCCAGAGAGGAGGGCTAAGTAGTCTAAACATCCCCGTTAGACTATAGCCAGGGAGGAACAGGGGAAAACAAGGTCATTTAATGTCATTTCACTAGAGAACGTTATAATTTGAAAGTGGCATTAAGTGAAAAGTGGGTAAGTGCGCCCCCTTAAGTGATTTGAGCTAAAAATAGAAGGGCGCATAAGTCAACAGGGAATTAGGGTTTGGAGGAGTATATGAGGAGGTAAATCGACCCAATTCCTCATTATGCACTGTTTATGATTTGAGAGTGAGCTCTGAGGCGACTTCACAGGTTCAGGAGAATCAGTGACTTTGTGGATTCTAGGGGGAATACACCCAGTGGTTGATTTTGGTGTTGAGAGACACCCTAGTCACCGGGGAGATCACACAGATCTTCCATCGAACTTTAGCAGTAGTTACACAGGTTGCCGCAGCAAGGGCACACTTATTCAGGGTGAGGGTGCAACTTCTGAGGAGACTTAGTGATTCGACTTGTCCCAGCCAGGGAGAATCCAGTGATTCCCTTCCGATCTAGTTGAGAGGAGGGCAGGGCGCATCTATTTCCTGGTTTCTCGTCATATTTCGACGGAGAAATCATCTTGGGCGCATCATTCATCCAGTGAGGGTGCAGTAGTTGGGGAGGATACATTTGGGGTTCCCGAGAGATCATCAGATCATATCTAGGGAAATCCTTTTGACCCATTTTAGAGGAGCCTAGGGCGCTCAGTTTAAGACCCTTACAACGAGATTCTGCCGGTGGAATCTCTAGGGTGCAGTTCTTGGTAGTAGTTGGGGTGCATCCCCCCAGTGGGATCCATCCGAGGTCCGTACAGATCGTCAGAGGGCCGATCTTCAGTTGGTTAGTCACCGAGAGTGTGCAGGAGGTCAGGGCACACTGTTTGAGACAGATTCCAGGTAGATCTGAGGAATTTAGCCACCAGGGCGAACTTTCCAGTGTTGTAGCAGTTGTCGTACAAGTTGCCGTAGCATGCAACAGATCCTGTAGCTCATCCATTGATCCGACATGATTCTTCTATTTCTGGGTATCATTGTTTTAGTTTGTTTATTGTATTTCGGCTAAGATCTATTGTCTCTAATCTAGCCGAGAGATTTATTTTATTTCCCCGCATGCGGTATTGTATCCAGTCATATTTCATAATACATAGATTGCAGCTGTTCTGTGTTCTTTATCTATTGCATGATTGATGATATACTGTTAAACAACCATTTCACATGCAAAAGCACCACGCATGTGCCATATTTCAAAATCACCAAGTTGGAGCCCTCTAGTAGGAAGGGTTTATTTGTAGGTTATAGTGAGACTTCAAAGGCCAACATGGTCTATATTCTAGATAAGATATAAGATAAGATAATTTTATTAATGTCTGACTAATGAGCACAAAAGTAGGTCAAAGGGACTGCCGAGTACAATGATGTCAATACAATGCAGGAGTACCAAAAGGCCTCCTATAAAAAGGCAAAATACAAAAAGTAAAGTGCAATATGGTAGAGTAGTAGAGAGTGAGATCAACTATGAGGCATGAAAAATCCTCGATGTCGAGCTCGGAGACCTGCTATGATGATGAAATGTACCGTAGGGGAAGATCTAAGGACAAGAGGAGCCAGAAGAAGAAGAAAGGAAACTGGTATGTCCTGGAGTAGACCCATCTCTCCTACCATCCGAGGTCGAATGAAGGAAGTTGAATATAGTAGGTTGTCTTGAGGAGTAGCTAGTAGGTTCCCTGGATCATCCGTTGCACTGCTGATTGATAGAGGTAGTGCATCGATGAGATTTGGGAGATCTCCATCTCCCGGGAAGGGATCTGGTCTAGTCATGTCGCTGAAATCTCGTGGGACAAGGGAAGGTCTCACGAATCCACGTTGATCTAGAGTACAATGCTGTGCTGGTGTCGGTCTATCTCTTAGTGCCCCTTCCTGAGGGTAGCATTGTGAAGGAGGTGATCTGCGGAATAGGGTCTAGTCTCGTAGGAGGTTGAAGAGTATGGGCTCAGAGCCTGGGGGCCTCCTGTATGTATAAGGCTAAGCACCACTGATACAGATACATGAAGAATCCCGTGAGGGTTTGAGTCCTGTTGAATAAGCAACGAAATCACCCCTTGATCTCATAATAAATGGGGCAACGAAAGTTTAAGTGCTCCTCAGTCTCGACCTCTTGAAGCTGGCATAGCTGACAGAGCTTGTCTGGTCGGTTGATCTAGTGGTCTGTCTCTACCCGAAGTCTATGAGAGCCCACTTTGAACTGGCCTAGAAGAATGCAAAGAGCATGTACCTAGTGGCAGAATGTATACTGTGGTTGAGCGATGAGTCCATCCCTAAGCTCCAAGAAATGCTCAGCATTAAAGGCCATCTTTGGGCATAACCCACTAGAAGGGTTAACTCAAGTGATCTTGATATACTGCCTATAAATGTCATCTCTGATAATCTTGTTCAACACCTCTCTGGTCAGTAGGAGATGGCCAGGTGTGTCCAAGGAATACTGAAATGGAGGGAGGCAGTCAATCTAAATGCCCATAGACTCTATAAGATCTGAAACCTCGACGAACCGACCTCGAGCTTGGCCCAATGGAATAGGGAGGGCAATGGTCTCCGAAGAGCAACACGCCAAGCACGGGTACCGGTCTCACCCCTTTGTTGATTCAGCTAAGCCCTGGATGCGATGCAAAAAAAGAGACCAGTCTGAACATTGTCTCGAGTTGGAAGGGCCGAGCCCCAAAATCTGCTAAGATGATGTGATGAGGAACTGTTTGCTTGCATCTAATGATGCGATGGAGGAGAAGGGTTTGGACTCTCTCAATCGAGGCCCAACCGGACTCCAGTAAGGAAGGCCCCCAAATATCTGAACCATAGAGAACAGTGGGTCGGATAAGGGAGTCTATGAGAGACGTCTTGGATGAGATATCCTGAAAATGGTGGTGGAAACACCGTCTCTCAAGAAGGGCTAAGGACCCATAGCCCTTGGCAATCCGAGGCTGGAGGGTTGGTCGCAAACTGAAACAAAGTCCCAAAAATTGTACTCCCAAGTACATGTAGGCACTGGTGATCTCGATCTCCTCCCCTCTGAAGAAGAAATGAAGGTCCACAGACTTCTTCGACATGTTGAAGATCATAACCTTGGTTTTACTTAGGTTGATCGTCAACTGCTAAAGGTCCCAAAAGAGAGCTAGGGTCCCGAAAATCGTACTCCCATGTACGTGTAGGCATTGGTGATCTCGATCTCCTCCCCTCTGAAGAAGAAATGAAGGTCCACGAACTTCTTCGACCCGTTGAAGAACATAACCTTGGTTTTACCTAGGTTGACCGTCAACTGTCGAAGGTCGCAAAAGAGAGCTAGGGCATCCAACTGTCTCTATAATCTCTCTGAAGACGAGGCTAGAAGGACCACATCATCAACGAAAAGCAAGATGGATATCAGAACCTGGTGGAGACACCCGTCATTGTCTAGGATATGCTCGTGGAGAAAGGCCTCTAGCTCATCAATATAAATCCCAAACAATGTGGGGGACAGGGGGCAACCCTGTTTAACTCCTATGGTACTCTTGATGAAATATGACATCTTGTTAACTGTGGGGAGACGACCAAGAACCGACTCATAGAGGCGCATGATGGCAGTTAGTAGGGTATGGGAGATGCCAATGTCTTTGAGCCTCTGGAACAGGGCTTCTCTCTGTACGGATTCAAAAACATTTCAAAAATCTACGAAGCAACAATAGACTTTCGAAGATCGATGTTGTGCCTCCTTAATAATGGCCCAGAGGGTAAAGATGTGATCAATGGTCTGATGACCGGCATGGAATCCTGCCTGTCCCCTAGCTTTGAGGTGTCTATGCTCAAGCTCAGTAGAGAGCTTCATATGGAGAGTTGTAGCATAGAGCTTCTAGAATGTATGGCCCACCATGATCGTCTTGTAATTGTTGGGATCAGAGCTAGGGTCCGATTTGTGTATCGGGTGAATGATGTGGTGCGACCAAGCCGAAGGAAAACTTGTACGAACTACATTGTTGAAGAGATCAACCAAGTGAGAAACCAAAGCACAAAGACCATGCTTAAAGAGCTCTGCCTGATAACCTTCCTCGTCTGCTGCTTTGCTGTTGTTCATCACCCAAACGACCTCTTTGATGTCCCTGTTTGAGAATAAGAACCATGAGGAGGGTGGAGAGGTGACCTAAATCTAGGCCTGCCCAGAAATGTCATAGAGAGTGGATATGTGGGAAAACATGGAGTTGGGATCTAGGTCGGATGGGAGGGGGGAACGACGGGGGAGGATGGTACGCCAAATTTTTTAAAGAGAGTAAGGGAAATGGATAAATTATGTCTCCTCTGAGAGATAGAGGCGTTTCTTGTGGTGGAGGACCTTGCATTCCTCATCGTACCATCGATTCATAGGGCAGGAGTTGTGTTTTGGGGAGGTGGAAGTGGACCGAGTGGAGTGAGGGTAGGATTTGAGGGCTACATTTCAAATGGTGGATGAGAGGTAATCATATTTGCTAGCGGTAGAATCAAGTAGGGAGAACTGGGTCTCGAAGGGGAGCATCTATTGGAGGTGGTTAGAGGAGGTGTTCGGGTCCCCCTCATTGAAGTGGAAGAGTAGAGGAAGACAATAATGAGCAGGGATGTAAAGTTTGAGGAAGACTTTGCATCTAGGAAGTCCCATGAGCCTATTCTTGTGACAAAGGATGGGGAGTTGGAAGCTATGAAGTTTGAGCCAGGGTCACCAGTGACTTCCAGCTAGTGCAATGGCATTTAGGTGAAGAGGAGTCTTCACTAGTCTCTTCCACTTTTGTTAGAAGACCTTGGTGGTTCACTCGGACATTGAGGGTTGCTCAGGAGTATGTTGAGTCTCCTAGGAACACATTTAGAAAGCAAACCTCTGAAGACGTTTCTAGTCTACATGGCATTAATGAGCAACATCATAAATTCCGAGCCTTCTAGCTTTGAGGAGGCATCAAACCAACAACTATGGTGGAATGCCATGGTGGAAGCGTTCTTGGATGGCATCATTGAGAAGTTCACAACGAGTTTATGGCAAGAGGGTTCTCCCGAAAAGAGGGAGTGGACTATGAGGAGACATTTGCTCTAGTCTCCAAGAACACATCCATTCAAGCAGTTATGTCCTTAGTTTCATTTATGGGATGGAGGATACATCAAGTGGATGTGAAGACAATTTTCCTTAATGGGATCATCGAGGAAGAAGTGTACATAGAGCAACCTCAGGGCTTTGAGGTAAATGGGAAAGAGTCCCATGTTTGGAAGCTTAAGAAAGCCTTGTATTCAAGGCACCAAGAACATGGTATTCCAAGATAGATTGATATTTGTAGAGCACGGGCTTCACCAAAAGTGAATAAAATCCCAACTTATATTATATATTTGTTAGATTTGATCTACTGATTTTGGTGTTGTATGTAGACGACTTGTTTCATACAAGTGCAAAGAAGCTCATTGGAGGGTGCAAAGCAAACATGGAAGCTGAGTTTGAGATGAAGGGCATTGGCATGATGCATTACTTCTTGGGTTTGGAGGTTTGGCAAAAATCAAGGGAGATTTTCCTTAGGCAAGGTAAGTATGCAATTGAGATCCTAAAGAAGTTTCGAATGGACATTGCAAACCTATGGTCACACCCATGATCATACTCTGAAGGTGACAACTTTAGGATCAAAGTTAGTGGATTCCCCATTGTACAGGCAGTTGATAGGTTCCTTTATGTATTTGGTCAACACTAGACTAGATATATGTTTTGTTGCAAGCACCTTGAGTTAGTTCGTGGTGGAGCCGAGGTAGGTGTTTCCCCTATTAAATTTTGAGCTTGATTTAATACGGTAAGTACTTCTTTAAAATTCTGATTCTACTTAGAACTTAGCTTGATGTCATTCATAAATTAGAACAACAATAATCATAAGGAATTACCAACATGCAAGATCACAACACATGTACCCTGGGGAATCCCTATATAGGGAGAAAACCCCCAGCAAACAATCTCCTTTTATTGCATTAATAATGTATGATCACTTACAAAATATCCACCATGAATACTCTGCTCTTAAAGAGCTTGCCAATGACTCAGATCTGACTGTCTCCTTCTGAGAAACCTTGCTGTTATAAACTCTGTTATAGGAGCCTGTTTTGGACTGATATGGTTGCCTGCTATTGGTCTGAAAACGCAGCCCTGTTGTGCACTGTTATAGCAGCCTCCTGTAGACTGATATACGCTGCCTTTATGTACTGATAAATACCAACACTGTAAACGTACACTTGCTGCCTGATTATACTGATATACACCAGCCCTGCAAGCAAACACTCGCTGCCTGAATATACTGATATATATGACAACACTATATATAACACTTGCTGCCACCTACTCTGATATATATACCAGCACTAAAACACTCGCTGCCTTTCTCCCTCACGCTGAATAACTTGTATATTGAAAAGAGGTTCGACCTCTTGCTTATATAGGAGTGGAGAGGAAGAGGAGGGGGCTCGAATTAGAGGCATAAGTGCATGATGAAGTTAACTGAACCATCAGAATTAGAACTGACCACTAACTCAACAGCCAAAATTAGAACTGAACTTACCACTTCAGTTAGGAACTCACCCTTGACATGAGATGCATGTTAACTCCTTAGCATGCACATGACATGCATGCACCATGCAACTAGACATGTGCAATGCATGCAAAATGCAAAATGCAACATGCGACATGCGACAAGCTTGACGACTTTGACTTTGACCTAGACATGCAACTTCGACTTTTTACAACTTCACTCTTTACAAGGTAATTCAAATTTCTTCATGGTGGAAGGTGTTACACGTGCCAACGCACTAGATCAATACATTTACATCATTTGCAATATTGAGAAGATTGTTTGTTTCTGCGCATAGGAATTTTATGTTCAACCTAACTTTTGCTAGATGCCTTGACTTTTGCTCATGGCTCACAAGGCTTGACTAGGCTCACAAAGGTTGTACGTTCCCCCTGACTTTTGCACTAGTCTGTTTATGCTCACAGAGGTTGTATGTTCCCCTTGACTTTTGCATTAGACTTACATCTTGACTTTTGTCTTAGACTTACAAGGCTTCTACCTTTGCCTTGGCTTGACTCACAAGATCATATAGCATCTCGTTCATCCTGAATTTTGGTTTTACTCACAGAGGTTGTACGTTCCCCTTGGATTTTGTCAATACCTCACAAGACTCGTTGATTCTCTAAATTTCCTTGGCTAGCCTCAAGGTGGCCCATATGGCCTCTCATTGGAAATGACTGTCGATGATGCCAAATTTAACACTCCCTCTCAGTGAGGGAGTCATTCTCAACCACACCAAGCTTGCCTCTTCAGCTGCGCAAACTGTCTCAATGGCAAAGGCTTGGTCAAGATATCAGCTACCTGCTCACTCGTGGCTATGTACTGTAACTTTACAGTTTTTCTCTAGACCAAGTCTTGGATGTAGTGATACTTCATGTCAATATGTTTTGACCTGTCGTGAAATACCAGGTTCTCTGTCAGTTTTATGCAACTTTGATTGTCACAGTGAACCATCGTCGTCTCGAGCTTATCGCCAAACAACCCAGAAGCCAATTTTCTGAGCCATATTGCTTCCTTGCTAGCATCACTTGCTGCAATGTATTCAACCTCTGCTGTACTCTGTCCAATGGATCCCTGTTTTCGGATTGACCAAGAGATCATAGCAGATCCTAAACTGAAGTAGTATCCGAAAATTACTCTTCCGGTCCACTGGGCTTCCTGCACAGTCAACATCTGCATACCCATGTAGAAATAGACCACCATTGAATGTATATCTTAGACCATAGGTAATGGTCCCTCTGAGATATTTCAAGATGTGCTTTGCTGCCACCCATTGTCTCTGTCTCGGTTCAACCATGAACTGACTCATTGCAATCACTGTATAGCATATATTTGGCCTGGTATGGATCATATACATCAATGATCCAATCAATTGTCTATACATTTTGGGATCCACCAAATCTGAACCTGTATCAGAATCATGCAGCTTCCTCAGGTTGGTAACCATCGGAGTGGACATGGATTTGCAATCCATCATACCAAACCTCTATAATACATCCATTGTGTATTTTCCTTGTGCCATAAATATCTCGCCTTGTCTTTGCCACACTTCCAATCCTATGAATTAATGCATCAAGCCTAAGTCTTTCATCTCAAATTTTGAGATTAGCTCCCTCTTACACCAAGCTCTTCATCTCCTGTTAGAAAGAGATCATCAACATACAAGATTAGTATAATAGGTTGGTTCCCTCTTACCTTGAAGTACAGATTTGCATCAACATCACTTTTCTGAAAGCCTAGGCTTTTAAGAAAGCCATCAATCCTGTCATACCAAACTCTGGGAGCCTGCTTAAGACCATACAAGGCCTTCCTTAGTTTGCATACATGAGTGTCTTTGTTATACAGTATAAAACCATCTGGGTGATCCACAAAGATATCTTGTTCAATCTTTCCATTCAAGAATGTTGTTTTTACATCCATCTGATGTAGCTTCCAACCAAGAATTGAAGCTAACGAAATAATAGCTCGATTGGAGGTATACTTGGCTACAGGGGCAAACGTATCCTCGTAGTAAATTCCTTCTTTCTGAGTGAAGCCTCTGGCTACAAATCTCGCTTTGAACTTTTCCACACTCCCATCGACTGCATGTTTGATCTTATAGATCCATTTGGAAGAGACCATTGATTTGTCCTTTGGCCTCGACACAATGTCCCAGACATTGTTCTTTAGAATAGACCTGTATTCCTCAAGCATGGCATCCTTCCATACTTGTAATTTATCTGCT
>ML783355.1:59500-91048 GCA_009831015.1 Picea engelmannii | reverse complement strand
ATAGGGGTCGCAGGTGTTGGAATAGCCGCAAAGAGCCGTTGAGAGGGTGACAGGTGCAGGAGGAGTGGTAGCAGCCGCCATAGAGAGCACTGTAGTAGTCTTCGCAGCAGAACCATTGCAAGATCCGTTGCAGCAGCCACTGCAAGGTGCTGCAGATGTGCCGCTAGGAAGGAAGCCGCTAGAAAAGGCTGCGACAATCAGGAGCAGAGCTGCAGCAACCGACAGCAGGGTTGAGGGCAGCCGCAGGATAGCAGGTAGGCAACAGAGGCCACATGCAGCTAGCAGAAAGCTCGAGCAACCCCAGAAAGGCCTCAGGCAATAGTAGAAGGCTGCAAGTAGGTTCAGGCAGCGGGCAACATAGTTTGGCAGTAGAAAATTATTGTTGGGTGGCTTGCTGGGCAGCAACAAAATTCTGGGTAGGGGAAGCCAGCAAGGAGATCTCGGATAGGTGAAAAAGGACCTTCACCTAGAGATCTAGGCCATGAGAGGTACATAGGAGCAAAGATGGAATTTTTCTCATGTGCTTGTGTCATTCACTTTGGAGCAAAGGACCTTTTGCTAAAGTGCTTGAGTCATGAAGGACTGTCACTCAAGGGGATCATGGATGGGTGAAGGACTTTCATCCAAAGATCAAGGGATGACAGATCTATTGGAGTCAGTGACTCATAGATGGAACAAAGAAGGACTTTTTGCATAAGGAGATCTGTTCAGTCCAAAGGAGAAGAGAAGTCGACAAGGTAGCAGGAGTTGGCTGTATTCTTTTCTCAGTAGACAAAAATCATGACGGGAACACATGAGTTGTTCACCAGTTCGTCAAAGACGAACTTAGATATGCATGTGGAGCTTGGCAACAATGCCAAGTGTGGTGTAGAGGGAGTTGGGACAGTTAGGTTCTAGTTGGAGTCAAAAGGTTCTCTTGAGGTGGCAGATGTGTTGCTCTCAGTATCAACAATGGACGACAATGGATACGCCATCTCTTTCGAGGATGGTCGAGTTCTCATTCGGCTGAAGAGATCTGACATAGACTCAGCTCGAGTTCTTGGTGTCAGAGAGGGAAAGGTATATAGGTTACAGGGAAAGCTTGTAGGTGGATCCAAGGGAATCTTGGATCATGGATCAATGTTAGTGACAGAGGACGAGGAGGAAGAGGCTCCGAAGGGTGAGCAGAGTTCATAGAATTCCACTGAGGAGTCAACCTTTAGATGGGAATCCCCTTCCAGTTCTGTCAGGAGACCAAGTTGGTATGAGTTAACATTGATGGATGCTCAAGAGCAAGATGAGGCTCCTAGGAGTATAGGCAGGGAGAGTAGGCCTCCAAAGAAGAGTCCATACTTCATGGAACTAATGTGTAGCATCATCGATTCAGAGACTTCTAGTGTTCAGGGAGCAACTGACCAATAGGGTTGGAGGGATGCCAGTGTGCAAGATGATGTGTGTGACATTTTGCCAGGGTTGGAGGGAGAACCAATGCACAGATCGTGATTTTTTGCGGTAGTAGAATTTTTTTTTTTGCATGTCCATGGGTAAAATAGAAAAAAAAGAGGGCAACAACGGATTTTTTTATTTATTTCTGCAAACAACGAAAATTTTTACTTTTCTTGTAGCTTGGAGAAAAGAAAAAAGAAAAAAAAATGATAGTGTATCACTGTGTGGGCTGTAGAAGGATCTGTGCGTGGAACAGCTGGGAGACAATCACAGTTGTTGGTAGACATGGGTCGGGCGGACAAGGCAAACGTGAGTTGAGGTAGCGGTAGAGGAGAGATGATGATGGAAGGTTTGGGCCGCAACCGTAGAATAGCCAACAACTGCCAGTACCTGTCGAGGGGGCGACACTCGCAGTAGGGTGAGGGCAGAGGCGGAGGTCGTAGGCACAAAAGAGCAGTCGTCAGATGGTGAAGACTCGAATCATGGGCGCTAGGTGATGTGTTGTAGAGGTAGGTGTAGGGTGAAGGAGCATGTCAGGGCTACAAAACAGGGGTTGTGGGTGTTGGAACAGTTGTAGAGGGCCATTGAGAGGGTGACGAGTGTAGGAGGACTAGGAGCTGCCACAACAACAATAAAAGCTCGGGAAGCCCCAAAAAAGCCTCGGGCAGCATCAGAAGGCTGTGGGAAGCAAAATTCTTTTGTTGGGTGGCTTGTTGGGAAGGGGTTCAGACTGGGTGGCTTGCTCGGGCAGCAACAAAATTCCAAGCAGGGGTCCGGGAAGCCAACAAGGAGATCTCGGATAGGTGAAGAAGGACCTTCACCTAGAAATCTAGGCCACGAGAGATATATAGGAGCAAAGATGGACTTTTTCTCCTGTGCTTGTGTCATCCACTTTGGAACAAAGGACCTTTTGCTCAAGTTCTTGAGTGATGAAGGACTATGACACAAGGGGATTTCAGATGGGTGAAGGACTTTCATCCAAAGATCAGGGGATAATAGATCTATTAGAGTTAGTGACTCATAGATGGAGCAAAGGACTCTTTGCATAAGGAGATTTGTTCAGTCCAAAGGAGAAGAGAAGTTGACAGGGTAGCAAAAGTTGGTTGTATTTCTTTTCTCAGTGGACAAAAATCATGACAAGGACACATGAGGTGTTCCCCAATTTGTCAGAGATGGACTCAGATCTGCATGTGGAGCTTGGCACCAATGCTAAGTGTGGTGTAGAGGGATTTGGGACAGTCAGGTTCTAGTTGGAGTCGAAAGGTTCTCTGGAGGTGGCAGATGTGTTTCTCTCAATATTGACAATGGATACGCCATCTCTTTTGAGGATGGTCGGATTCTTATTCGGTCGAAGGGATCTAACATAGACTCAGCTCGAGTTCTTGGTGTCAGAGAGCGAAAGGTATACATGTTACAAGGAAATCTTGTAGGTGGATCCAAGGGGATCTTGGATCATGGATCGATGTTAGTGACAGAGGACGAGGAGTAAGAGGCTTCGAAGGGTGAGCAGAGTTCACAGACTTCCAATGAGGAGTCAACCTTTAGATGGGAAGAGGGAGTTAGCCCCTTCCAGTTTTGTCAAGAGACCGAATTGGTATGAGCTGACATTGATGGATGCTCAGGAGGAGGCAACTCCTAGGAGTACAGACAGGGAGAGCAGGTCTCTGAAGAAGTGTCCATACTTCAGGGCACTAATGTGTAGCGTCATCGATTCCGAGACTTCAGGGAGCAACTGACCAGTAGGGTTGGAGGGATGCCAATGTGCAGGATGATGTGTGCGGCATTATGCCAGGGTCGGAGGGAGAACCAGTTCCAGGTGGCTCTTCGAGAAGTACCTTCCTTGTTAAGAGGGAGTGTTGATGTTTGTAGGGTTTTGTGTCTAACATGTGGAAGTTGTACTTAATGCCTCTCAAGACTTAGGAGATTCACTTTAATAAAGTGATTATTAAAGTGAATGTACTTTTTGTAATTAATGGAGTTTAATTCAAGTCAAATGCCTAAGTATTTGGCATCAGTGAGTTAAATTAAATCCTAGCCATTAGATCATAAAGTGAAGGTGAGATTTAATCTTAAGCATTGATCACTTTGGAGATCTAGGGTAAACTCAAGATTATAAAAGGCGGCCTAGGTGAGAGGATGAGATACACACATTGTGAGATCTCATTGATTGGGTGGAGAAGGACTTTCATCCAAGTGTGCATGGGGCAGGGTCTTAGGAAAGGAGGAAAGGGGCAGCAAAGGAATAGGAGCCAGGTGTGATAGGCTAGGCTATTTTATTGTTTTGTATTATTCTTCATGTGGGCCATTATCCCAGGAAGGGCGCCCATATTTTATATTAATAAAATGAACAAGGTATTGGTTTTCCCTTAGGGTTTTTTCTGGGGTTTTTTACCTAGAAAATTACATGTGCAAATGTGTATGGTTTGCTTGTTGTGCTTCCATTGATTTATTAATCTGAAGTGGCATTTCCTACAACATAGGTATAATTTAACACACCTGAAGTGGCATTTCCTACAACATAGGTATTACCTCTCATAGAATATATAAACATTTTTTTTAAATACTGCTCATCTCGAGCGAGACAATTTGTAGTCTTGGATTTTCTACTGCCTTTTCCAAACATTTCCTTGGGATTTTTCCAATTTCGCCCAACACTTGGCCATTTCCAGCTGGGTACGTCAGGCGCTTGCCCTCCCCTTCAGCAACCACATCCTTGTAGGAAGGAGGGACGAATGGCTTCCCCCTCTCCTCAAGCTTGAAGCCACAGCCTTCGCTTTCACCAATAAGCCCCAGCCCTAGCCCAGAGCAACCTTAGTTGATTCACTGCCCTCAATGTCCTTTATCAAACCATCCAGATAGTCGGTTATATCTAATTTTAATACACTTAATTAAATAATTGCATTCAAAGAGAGGTAACTCTTGATGTATGGTATTAACTCTCATAGCATGTATAATCTCTTTCCTTTCTTTTCTTTTTGAAAAATATTGTATATATTACTAATAAAATATGTACAAGAATACAAAGAGTTACAATAAAGATTATACAGATATGCACAACGAGCAATAAGCTCTCTAAAATGCGGGGTTTGAGTATATAGCGACTAACCAACATTTAGCATCCTTCACAAGCATCCCGTGGTATAGAGACATGAACGCTTACCTACTATACGAACACAACCATATGAAATACACTTACAATGCATTTTCCATAATGAGTAATAAAATAGTCCTACTATACGAACACACTGCCATAGCCTATCATAGAGACAGAACGAACACAACCATAAGAAATACACTTACAATGCATTTTCCATAATGAGAATAAAATAGTTCTACTATACGAACACACTGCCATAGCCTATCATAGAGACAGAATAAGTGAACTAGACACCCTAAGATAGTTGCTCCTGCAACATAAATGCAACCCTCTAGGAAACTTCTTTCCAATATTCACGAACAATTTGACACTCCCAAAAAATGTGCTTGATTGATTCCAACTTACAACATATGGGTTACCTATCATCCGAGAAGCTGTTCTTTGAGATTTGGAAGCAATTAATTATATTCCTTTTTTCTGAATTGATGTTGCATATAAAACCTGTCAAATTTGGCCAACTTATAATCTAGGGTTCTATATCCACTGGGGTTTGGACTTAGCATGGCAATGGCCCATCTGGGGTTTGAACTTGGATCTTTAACCTACTCTTACCATGAAAAAATCAATTAGAAGAAAAAAACATTACTCAGTTATAAGCCAGTGATGATGAATGTGCGCTTTTCAAGGATTAATTACATTTCACTTTGAGTTGAGAACGACTTGTATATTTATGTAATATAATATATATTGTTCTTTTGAAATATTTCTTTAAAAAATTGGTATTTTAAATTTTCTTTTTTCCTTACCATCGAAGTTTTCTGTTTATCTATGAACTTTATTTAGATATGCCATTGTACTCATCCATGTTTTCCTTTTATGTATGAGCTTGAGAAATGCTACCCATTGCACTCATATATAGTATATACATATAACACAATATAGAGGTTACAGGTGTCAAAGCGGCAATTACTCTATCTTTTGTGTGTGATTGCTTTCTTATTTTCTGTGTCGAGGCATAGATCATCGTATGCCTTTTCCACAATTTGCCATTTGTGATTGCGTTCTAACAGCTAGGCCTGTTTTGGATCTCATATGCAACGAGTAACATAGCATGACAAACATTATATTTTCTTGGTTTAGTATATATATTTAGTTTACTCGACATGGTGTTGGTAGTTTGGGGAGTTTGTTATTATGAGATTTTGTTATGTACAATGTCCACTAATCTTATCCGATTAGCTTCCTATTTTGAAATTGATCCTCACTTTCATTAGTTTGTCTCTTTAAAATGATGCTGCCTATGATGGTCCTTTAGTATTAGATTTCCTTAATCAGCTTTTTGTATTGCCTAAAATATTTGACTAAGTATTTTTAAATACAAGCATTTTTGTAATGAGTGGAACATTTTTTGCCTTGAAAGGGAATGTGTTATTGATTACAAGGGCTTGGCTGGTTTTCAGTTTATTCAAAATTTGATGTCTCGATCTACAATTCAATACATAAATATGCCTATACATAAACACACATGTTATAATTTGGACTGGAGCTTGAGTTTTATTTAAGCCGTTTGAGATCTATTAGTGGTTTTTGTTGCTTGCTTCCATTTTGGTGCAGTTCAGTATGGCATTATTTACATTACTATAAGTCAATGCTATTGAGTCTTAAGATGGTTTCTACCTTTTAAAGCTGAAATGGATGCGAAATTCGCACTGCAAGTTCAAAAACGTACCAATACTGTATTATGTTTAGTGTAACAGACGGCAATTGTTTTTGTAGGAGTCTTTGATGATGGGAGGAGTCTTGAAAGTGCCACGGTTTCAAAATGGGACGTTAAACGACGACTTGTTTACATCTGCAATTTTGCATCAATTGCAAGACCATCTCGCGGAAACTTGAGACAAGTCTTCAACTTTTTGATAAGAAACAATTTTGAGTTTGACATCTAATGGCGCTGGATGTACTTTATTTTTTGTAATTCTATTGATCAAGAAAGAAAAATCTCGTTGAACACAATTGTAACTCTAATTGTTATGAAATTTATTACATGCAATTTGAGATTAATATCTTGTATCGCTTTGGCCCATTTGTTTTTTGAAGCTTTTAGATTTATAACTAGTTCTTTGCAATGCATGCATGCAATATTATTATTTGTTCAAAATTTCAATGTTCTTCAACTAGATGGTATTAATTAAAAGAAATAAAATGTAATTAATTAAAATATAGAAAATCGTTTTTTTTGTCATTAAATTTAATAACTAGAAAAGAATAATTTATGATAATTTATATATTTTTATGTAATGGTAATTAATAAGTAAAACATCAACTTTTATATTTTTTTCATTAAATATTTTTTGGTTTATTAAATCTAAAAAGTCCAAAATTAAGATGGATTATAATATATTATATATTTTTATGTATGGTGTTTAATTAATGGTGTTAAGAACATGTGTTTCCTTCTTGGAGGTCATAGGTTCAAATCTAGATGTGGGTAGGGTATGTATATCTCCATAGACTTCAGTGGTTGCGAAGGGGTCCCTTGTTCCACAAACAAGGGGTCTCATACACCAATTTAGTGTCTGGCTTAATTGTGACCTTAAGAATAGATTATTATTATTATTATTTAATTAATATAAATAAAAAGTCACATTTCACGTTTTTCATTTTTCTCATTACATGGTCAAATGTCAGGTTTAGTCAAATTTTCTACCCATTTTAGTTCATTAACATTACACATGATATCGTTTGGAATAGAGGATAGAGCTTCAAAATTCTCATTATAATTCGGACAACTTTTCGGTCTCCTGGAAGATTGTGAGTTTTTATTCTTATCTCATCCTAGGTTGGGAGCTTGTTTTGGGCTCCTAATACCTTGAGAATAATTCACTTGTTTCTTTTGGATTAAGGATTTATGATGTCAACAATTTAGACCACAATTAGTTTGGATTCAACGCCCAATTTCCATGGTAGTTTTGATATTTCATTGAGGTGGTGTAAGATCTCTCCTCTTCCATTTATCCATTTTAGTTCATTAACATTACACATGATATCGTTTGGAATAAAGGACAAAGTGCTGAAATTCTCATTACCATTAGGCCAAGTTTTTGGTCTCCTAGAAGATTATGTCTCATCTCAAGCTAGGAGCTTGTTTTGGGCTCTTGTTACCTTGAGAATAATTCCTCTGTCTCTTTTGGATTAAGGATTTTTAATGTTAACCGTTTAGAACATGTAATCAGTTTTGGATCCAATCCCCAATTTCCAAGGTAGTTTTGATATTTCATTGTGTGGTATAAGAACTCTCCTCTTTCAGTCATATCACAATTTTTTTGGATAGCAGAGATGAGCAAGATGGAAAATAGGGACCCTCGATATCTTCTGCCAAGATTAATGAGCTTGAGCATCATTGTACTACTTAGTGTGCCAACATAATAGACATGTTAATTTTTCAAACGCAGTGAATCAACATGCAACATGGTAAGAAATTTGGCCCTGAATCTCCATAAGAATCTGTTAAGGTCCTAACTCGCACATAGGTAGAGCAATATATTCGGATGTAATAAAGGTCAATATTAATAAGGCCTTTCAATAAAATAGAATAAGGAGGATGTAAGAAGATCTAATAGAAGCTTCCGCTTCTAAAATGATCTTCCTCTAGATGCTTCTCTTGATAGACATATTTAGTATAAATAAGGGTCGAGGGTATGAAAACCCTAGCTTGAAGATTATTGTAACAGAGCGTTGTTCGACTGGAGGTTGCCCCCTCGAAGAGGCCCGTGAACATTGCTTTCTGAATCAAAGTGTTATTTTTGTTGTTGTTCTTATATCATTTCTGTGTTATTGTGGAGATTATGCTGGTTATATTACTGTTATTCTGCCACTTCTAGTATTTTATTTCTGTTCTGCATACTTTTTATATCTGATATATTACAAGTGGTATCAGAGCACTTTCCTTGGTATAAATTGTGGGATTTTTTTTTAGGGTAGAGACGTATTTCGACGTCTTTAAGCCACATAAATCTGTCGTTACGCGCATAAACCCGTGGTTGAGGGATTCATACACGCAGGAAATACAAGTGGTTCTTAAGCATACATCTGTTGGCCACCCTTGTAATCCTTGTTGGTACCCCTTCGAGTGGTAGCGCATCAGACATCACCTGTGTACGAAATCGGCCTAGATTTTCTGAAGCCCTCTTTAGATAAATCGATCAGCCGCCTGACTGCTATAGTGTCACCAAGAACAACACTCGAGAAGATACTCTCTAGTACCTGGGTAGTCGGGTAGTACGGTTGAGGGTACGGTCTATCCTCCTTAGTTAGTGCCCTGAGATATTGGGTCGAGTACTATTGTTAGACCTTGCACGTATATCAGAGAATTATAGCACAGGGCAAACCCTTGTCTGTAGAACCCTTGAATATTTAACCCTTGGGGGACAGAAACATAAACAAATTAAAATAGACAAGATCTGTTGCCGCACAACTGTGTCCGGGTTGTCAAATCACTACACTTTTCTTACTGGTTAAACATTTGGGGATTTCATTGCTACATTATTCTTCAGACCGGAGTATAATTCCGAGGTGTATACATTTTTCACCATTATTTGAGACCTATTCCATTGGATTCATCTCTTCGCCCTTATCACATTCATCCATATCATTTTTCAGCAAAATGTTTGACCCCGTCCGCCCCTTTTCAATTCACCCATCCTCATGACCCATACCCGTAGCCAAGACCTGGAAGCTCACTTCAACACCTTGCAATCTGGTCTCCTTGAGACCCAAAAAGAAGTGAAACAACTCAGTGCCATTATTGCCTCCATCAATACATCCATAAATACAACCATGCAGTCCTCAATGGAGGAAGTCAAACAAGAACTAACCACCCAGCTTGAATCTTTCTTTGCATCACTCTGCACCAAATCGAAGATCCCTACAGATGACCCTTTCTCTGACACACCTCCAAAGACTGAAGGTGAACATTCCTCCCATTCCCATACCTTTCAGCACCATCACTTTCAACGTGACCTACGCCTTCTGCGGGTGGATGTGACCAGATTTGATGGCTCAGACCCCATTGGTTGGGTAACCCAAATGGAACATTATTTCTCTTTATACAGCATTACAAATGACTTGGCCAAACTCCAGTATGGTGTTCTCCATCTAGATCAAGAACGTTGGCAATGGAAAAAAACTTCCCGTTAAGGGTGTATTGCTTGGACCCAATTTGTGACTGAGCTTTATGAATGCTTTGACACTGACACCAACCATTTGGGTCGTTTGACAAAGTTGAAACAATTAGGAACAGTAGAAGACTTCATAGCTGCCTTTGAGCGCCTGGCTTTTCGAACAGAGGGCATGACTGATGCTTTCTTTCAAGAGTGTTTTATTAGTGGCCTCAAGGATGAGATTCAGGCCCATGTCCTCATGGCTCGACCTTCGAGTTGGGTGGAGGCTACTAAAAAAGCTAAAGAAACACAACAGGTTGCATTATCTCAAAACCGTAAACCCTCCTTTATCCCTCGCCCTAAACCCGTAAATCCCACTACTCCCTTCACCCCCATTAAAGATCCAAAAATTGACCAGAGCTGAAATGGTTGAACGCCAACTCAAAGGCCTTTGTTATAATTGTGATGACAAATATTTCCCGGGCCACAAGTGTAAGGAACAAAAGCTTTTTATGGCCATCTTTGAGGATATTTCGGAAGAGGATGTTGAAACTCCCCTTGTGTCTGAGTCACCTGAAATCACTGACATAACCCCTCCCTCAGACTCTCCCGAAGTGGAATCGATCATTTCCCTTAATGCTCTCACTGGCTTCTTTGCCCCCCAAACCCTCAAGTTAATCGATTACATCAAGCATCGGAAGGTCATCATTATGGTTGATAGTGGAAGCACCCATAATTTTATTCATCACCGCATTGCCCAAGAAACTCATTGCTACATCCATGCTGTCAACAATTTCCAAATCATGATTGCCAATGGTGGTTCCATGAAATGTGGAGGGCGGTGTGAAAATGTGCGTGTCCAAATCGGTGACTACCACCTAAAATCCCATATGTTTGCTATTGACATGGTTGGTTGTGACATTGTGTTGGGTGCAGACTAGCTAAGGACTTTGGGTCCCATTCTCATGGATTTTAAGGAATTAACCATGCAATTCGACTAGGAAGGCCACCAATATAAATTCCAAGGCATCACTGTTGGTTCACCTGAGGTCATTAGTTCCCATCGCATGGAAAAACTGTTCAAAAAATGTCATTCTGGTGTCATTGCCCAACTCCATGCCATACAAGCAACAGAGACACCCCCGGTGCCGCAAGACCTCCAAGCCCTCCTTTCTAAACATCAAATGGTATTTTCCACTCCCCAAGGACTCCCTCCTTCTCGCGGTGTTCATGATCATTCCATTCCCCTTGTACCCGGAAGCCTTCCTCCCAATATCCGTCTGTATCGCCACCCCTTTTCACAAAAAAATGAAATTGAGAAAATGGTCTAGGAACTCCTTAATGCAGGCGTTATCCGCCCTAGTACGAGCCCTTACTCTTCTCCTGTAGTCATGGTCCTGAAGAAAGAAGGTTCTTGGAGAATGTGTCCCGACTTCCGTGCCCTCAACAAATTGACCATTAAAGACAAATTTCTCATTCATGTCATTGATGACCTCCTGGATGAATTGAGTGGCGCCCAATTCTTTACTAAACTTTATCTTCGCTCGGGCTATCACCAGATACGTATGAAAGAGGTAGACATTCCCAAGATGGTCTTTCGAACTCATGAGGGCCACTATGAGTTTTTGGTCATGCCCTTTGGCTTGTGTAATGCCCCCTCCACCTTCCAAAGCCTCATGAATCATGTCTTCCGTCCCTTTCTTCTTCATTTTGTCTTAGTTTTCTTTGATGATATCCTCATCTATAGCAAAACCTAGACAAACCATCTTACTCGTGTGGATGGAGTTCTCCATCTACTCTCTCAGCACCAACTTTTCCTGAAACAGTCTAAATGTGCTTTTGGTGCCTCATAAGTAGAATACTTGGGTCATCTGGTTGGCAAGGATGGCGTCAGGGTGGATCTGAAAAAGATTGAAGCTATGCAAGACTGGTCACACCCAAAGACTCTCAAAAGTTTGCGTGGATTTATGGGCTTAACAGGGTATTATCGCAAGTTTGTTAAGAATTATGGAAAGATTGCAGCACCTCTCACTGCTCTCCTAAAAAATAACTCTTTCACTTGGACTCCAGTTGTTGCTCAAGCTTTCCAAACCTTGAAGATGGCCATGTGCACCACTCCGGTTCTGGCCCTTCCTAATTTCACAAAGACCTTTGTGTTGGAATGTGATACCTCAGGGAAAGGAATCGGTGTTGTCCTTATGCAAGAGGGTCGACCTTTGGCCTTCACCGACAACCAACAATCTGAAAGGAATTTGGGCAAACCCATCTATGGAAATGAAATGTTGGCTATTATGCATGTTGTTGATCTGTGGCACCCTTATCTCTTGGGGCAACGTTTCCAAATTAAGACAGACCATCAAAGCCTCAAGTACTTTCTGGAACAACACATTTCCTCCCCGGAGCAACAAAAATGGGTGACTAAGCTCTTTGGATATGATTATGAGATCATTTACAAGAAAGGCAAAGACAATGTGGTGGCGGATGCATTGTCCCGAAAATATGAAGAAGAAGGATCCCTTTTTTCTCTTTCCTTCATTGTACCAGATTGGCTCCAAGTTGTTCGCCAGGAATGGCTACAAGATCTCAAAAGTTCGCATCTGATCCAACAATTGCAGACCAATGCTCCAGCTCCCCCAGGGTACTTTTGGCTCCAAGATGAGCTTTGATACAAAGGTCGTTTGTATTTAAGTAAATAGTCAAAGCTTAAATCCACGGTACTTTCTAAGCTTCATGCTACACCCACAGCGGGGCACTCCGGGTTCACCAAAACCTATGACAGGGTCAAATGTTCTTTTTTCTGGGATGGTATGAAACAGGAAATCCGTAATTTTGTCGCTGAATGTGATGTGTGTCAACGCAACAAGGGAGAAACAGTCAAATCTCCGGGCACACTACAACCGCTTCTGATTCCACCTACTATTTGGAGGGATATCTCTATGGACTTTATTACCGACTTACCCAAATCGAGAAATAAATTAGTCATAATGGTGGTTGTGGATCGCCTTTCCAAGTATTTTCATTTCTGCGCTCTTCAACACCCATTTACTGCATCCACGGTGGCTCAAATTTTCATGGACCAGGTCTTCAAGTTTCATTGCATGCCGCACTCTATTGTTTATGATCGTGACCCAACTTTCACAAGCAATTTTTAGCAAGAACTGTTCAAGCTACATGGCACCCATTTGCATCTCAGCACAGCTTATCATCCCCAGACTGATGGTCAAACGGAAGTTGTCAACAAGTGTTTGGAAACATATCTGAGGTGTTTTGCCTCTGAAAAGCAAAATCAGTGGGCTCAATGGTTACCCCTAGTTGAATGGTGGTACAACACTTCCTACCATACAACTACACACATGACTCCTTTTGAAGCGGTATATGGACATAAGCCACCTTCCGTTCTCTCATACTTACCGAGTACCTTGAAGGTCCAAGCGGTTGACCAAACACTTACAGTTCGAGAGGATATTCTTCGTACCCTCAAAGAGAACTTGGTCATGGCACATAATCACATGAAGCAACAAGCAGATCAAGGTCGCTCTAAACGTCAATTTGCAGAAGGGGATCAGGTGTTTCTGCGACTGCAGCCATACAAGCAAACTTCCCTCAAGGCCGAGCATTGTCAGAAGCTAGCGCCCAAATTTTATGGTCCTTATACAATTCTCAAGTGTGTGGGACAAGTCGCCTATCAGTCAGCTCTGCCCAGTCATTCGAAGCTACATCTTGTTTTTCATGTTTCATGCTTAAAGAAGGTGATTGGAACTAGGTGCCAAATTCAAACTAACCTTCCCGAGTTAGCTGAAGAATGATCCATTTGGCTACAACCAGAAGCAGTTTTGGACCAACGTGAGCGTCGCCTATGTCAGAGAACCATCAAGGAAGTGCTAGTCCAGTGGAAAGATACAACTCCAACAGATGCCACTTGGGAACCAACTACCATTCTGCAGCAGTTTCCACATCTCAAGCCTTGAGGACAAGGCTGTTTTTAAGGGGGCAGACATGTTAGGGTCCTAACCCGCACATAGGTAGAGCAATATATTCGGATGTCATAAAGGTCAATATTAAAGGCCTTTCAATAAAATAGAATAAGGAGGATGTAAAAAGACCTAATAGAAGTTTCCGCTTCTAGAAGGATCTTCCTCTAGATGCTTATCTTGATAGACATATTTAGTATAAATAAGGGTCGAGGGTATGAAAACCCTAGCTTGGAGATTATTGTAATAGAACACTGCTCGACTGGAGGTTGCCCCCTCAAAGAGGCCCGTGAACATTGCTTCCTAAATCAAAGTGCTATTTATGTTGTTGTTCTTATATCATTTATGTGTTATTGTGGAGATTATGCTGGTTATATCACTGTTATTCTGCCATTTCTAGCATTTTATTTATGTTCTACATACTTTTTATATCTAGTATATTACAGAATCTCAGTGCAAAACCTATAACAATCGAGCATCTGACAACTCAATGACGAGGAACCTCAAAAGAAGAAGAAATAGTTCATCAACTTATTGAGCCATTGAATTTGGAATAGCAAAATTCCCTTCCTTTGGATTGGGGCAAGATGAAGCAAATAACAATCAAGCTTTTCATTGATACGCAAGTTTTGAACTATTTTTTTAGTAGCAAAAAATTGCGTAGTCATAATTCTGAAGCTCTAGTAATTGTTGTTAGCTCTGCTACAGACTTTTATTAATATAAATTTACATTACACGTGATATCTCTTCCCACCTTGGGTTACAAGAGATCTATATCTTCTATTGGTGCAACCACCACCTATATTTGTCTCTCCCATCTCATAGATAATGGACTTATTTCCAATACTAAACTTTAATTAACACTAATAAGACTTGCATCTCCAAAAGGTATTACATTTGTGGCCAATGTGTTTATTGTACCCTTTAGGCTAATCTCAACTACAATAATTGAGAATTATTTGCACCAATGGTAGGAAGCTTTTCATAGCCTTCTTAACTCACACATTGAATTGATACCATCCACACAAAAAGGAAGAATTTTTTTTCAACCCCTTCGATCTTAACTAAGAAGGGAGGGGATATTATTAATGTCGAATGAAATTCCAACATAGGGAAATGTCATTGTAGTAGCATAACTTGCAACATCACTTATATAACAATTGCAAGTTAAAGATGGCCCAAAAAGAATGACATCAAAACCATTAACAATGTTTGGACCGTCATGAGGAAGGATGTTATCACATCGATTTAGTGGTTGCATTCCAAAGCTAGCTTCCAAATTGGAAAATCTTTTGGTGTAAGTAAGTCTTTATAAACTCTTTCTGTCTCACCATTGTAAAACAAATTGGCATTTCCTTCTAGTTATCTTTTTTAATATTGTAATATCATTAACCTTAACCCCTAATTTGATTATAGTGTATTAATATACAATATATACATAGACATTACAATCCTACATATAACTTTCCATTTAAATCTACTTAATTGGGATCCTCTAATTCTTTCACATAATAATACAATGTGTATATGATTTATTTTAAACTAGTCTACTTATATATTGATATCATACAAAAATAGATACATTCATGGTTGTCTGAGTCCAGCGAAATTGGAAATCGGACCTCAGACATCAATCATCTAGCATACTTATATTGTTTGGGGAAATCCATATATCTCTTTAATAAACCATGTTCAAAATAGAACTGTAAAAGCAAAAGACATACAAGTAAAAACTTGAGTTAACACTGCATGGTAGCATGATTAACTATGAGATGTTTTGGTTGGACTAGAATGGTTGGGACTTTCATCCACTTTTGCCTTACCCTTTATGTCTTATCCAGGGGCATTGTCCAAAATAATGGGGTTGGAGTTGGTCCTTGGAGATCTCGACGTTCCAACCACCTCAACTATATCCACATCCTTATCTAGATCCCAATCTGACACCTTAAAGCTTATTCCAATAGCCACCCTACATAAGACATTAAACTTTGCTTCTAGTCATTTGATCTTATCCAAGAATTATGCCTACTTATCCTCCTTATCCTCTATGGAGGGTGCAATGAGGGTTTTTTCTAACCAATAGAATTCCATTGTTCGAAATACTTTAGTGTCTCTTAAAATTGAGAATCCTTGGTCTGAAACCCACTCTCATAATTCTTTCTTTATCTATTGCTTTGGAGTTTGTGATCATTTCTGTAGCGCTTGATTCACCAACTCCTCCATCATTTTCTGAGTTTTCGGAGATGTACCACTATTGAACAACGGATTTGTCTGTTCTGTGGCCCTCTTTGCCCTTGTCCGATGAGACTGCAGGTTGGTTCTCCTAGTCGAAGGGGGCTTAGATGGGCCTCTCTTCCGGGCCCACGTGCATTAGAATCTGAAAATCTTGTAGTTGCCTCGTCTTCCATCATAATCTTAGAGACGCTAAGGCGAGAAGGAGGTGAACATGGAAAACGAAAGACCCCACCCCCTTTATGCTTATGAACATACGGAAAGTCTTGTAACTAAAGATGGGACCTAATTAGGGTTGTAAGAAGGGTGCCACCCAAGCTAGTAGAATGGTTGATTCAGAGAGCCAAGGGGAACCGAAATTGCTCTTGAAACAAAAGCCCACTCTTGTGCTTGATAGATCGCCCCCACTCTAGCCACAACTCAATAGCGAAAGGGGAAACCACTGGCAAGAACCCAAGAGTCTCAAAGGACCACACATAAACCACACATACATAGTTGGGAATTAATAATAGGTTTAGACATGAAAACTGACAAAGGAACTTGAGGACCACTACCTTGAAAAGGAAGTTGTCCCCGCCTGTTGAGGATCTTGAATTTGCCTCGTAGAGAAGAGTCCTCATTTGATCATTCCTTTGCCAATTAAGAAAACCATCGCCACTAGGGATCATGATCTCCCACTCCTTCATAACAATGTCTACACAATTTACCCATAACACCAAGACATTAGCCATCATTTGAAGTATAGCACTAGAATAAGGGAGGTTTGTTGTCCAATACCTAACTTGACCCCTGTACCCCCATCCTATCTTCATCGCTAGTCATTGGTTCATCTGTTGGAGTAGGGGAGCTCGTACTCTGCCCACCCTCCCACATCCTCATTTCTCTGCACTGATAAATCCAGTAGCTCGACACATGTCCAACATGCATCATAATGTTGTGAAGTGGTGGCCTAACTCACTGCCTATGAGGTTAATGCCCCACCCATTACCACCCTATCCGAGAGAATACAATGTATATATGTTAATATAATATAATACATCATATTAAAATATTATATAATATTTAAAAATAAAATAATAATTCAATATTACAAATATGAATTATTAATAATATTTTGAGGAATAGTTTATATTATATATCAATGTTACAAGTATGAAATCCAATAAATGAGTTAATCAATTCTCATATATTACACATCAAAGTCATCTTTAATGGAACCCTTAAATAAGGACGTCCTCATAGTTGCACAAGTATGTATAAATAACACCTATAAAAAAAGAAAATGAACTGAACCTTGTAAACTATTAACTACTATCATTAACTCACTACTATCATTAACTCATTTTTTCTTGTCAAATTACACAATTTTGAAGAAAAGAAGAGGAAAAATATCTTAGAACATGTCACTTCACTGATTATTTCTAATTATTGTTTAACATAAAAATATGTCGGAACAATAAAGACACCCTTGTATATTGTTTGATAGACTTCTAAAAAACCTTTGAAATAGTCATAAAAAATAATATATGCCAAATTAATATAGGATTACTTAAAGATATACAATACAACTTAGCTATAAGGGGACTAAGCAAGATGATACTATAAATTGAGGGGTTATTTGGTCACCACTTTTAAATATAGGAGTAATAAGTCTCTCTATCCAAAGCTTAGGAAAACCTTTCTTAACTACTAATTTTAAAAGGTTGTGGATGCAAGTAATTTTTGCTTGATGTCCCTCTGTGTCTTTATATTTTTCTTTCGTGAGACTCCAAACCCTAAATTCAATGTATTCAATAGTGAAATTATCGAGCATTGTTAAATTATTTGAATGTTATTTAAAACATTGGGGGATTCATATAGCCTTTTAAGGTATGAGTTTCAATCTCCAATAGAAATCTAACCATTCTTATTAATTTTTCGAGTTAATATGAGTCTCCAAAAAAAATCAGGTTCAAATTTAGAAAGAATTAAGAGCTTCCTTTGTTTCTATTTATATATTGTTGCTCCTTTCTTTTAACCGAAGTCCCATACTCCTTTATTTTGACATCTTTTTGGGGTTCATTTAAGGCATTCCTAATATCGTTTCTACTAATGTTTCTCTCTTTATCATATCAAAGGTTGGTTCAACAATTCTTAAGTTTTTAAAGATGCAATGAAAGAGTACATGTGATTAGAAGTTGAGAGTTTCATTGTAAAGTTATGGTACGAGTCCTCATTATTATTATCAATAAAGGGGAAGGGGAGAATTCCTTCCTTCCTTGAATTGTAAATCTTTTAAGAAAAGTTCAGTCACGGTTTTATTAAAAATTAGGTTATTTTCATTATTTATATCATGGTCAATTGACTTCTCTTTTTCCAAGGAAAACTTTGAAGGGAAAATCCTGGGTACTTATGTTTGTGGATGGTACCTAGCGGCGAACCCGTCGACGCTAATTATGATGCAAGACCCAACAAGGACATCAAGTGATGCACACAACATAGGCAACCAACCCAAGGAATCAACTCCAACACCTCTCATATGAAGCAAGCACTCAACCACTCAAGCTAGTCCACCGGGCTAAAATGTTTGGAAACATCTCGTTCCATCCTCAAGCACTTAAGTGAGAGAGAGATTTCTCGTAGCTTGACAACCCTTTTCAACCCATAGAGGGTAAAAATGTCACAAGAAATATTTGAACCTAGGTAAGAAGGAAAACAACTTAACCACCCAAGCTATACCTAATTGACAACACTTAGTTTCTTATGCATGTCAACATTTAGAGTTAATACTAAGAGGTTATTATCCAAATTAGGCTCATGGTTATCTATAATATCTATATTTTCAATTTGATTAATTAAGGGGATTGATGAAATGGCATGGTATACTATGTTATCACCAAGTCCATGGATACATGTCATTTGGTTTGAAGATGGCCACTTTCTTATACCATTGTAAATTATTAAGTCTTAGAAACTACAAAGTTTAAGCAGCTTGGTACCAAATATGTTTTTTATTAAGTCTTCATAGCTTCATTTGTAAGTGTAGTCCAAATCAAGGTCCTTGTCTAACCACATGGGGTTTGGGTTAGAGATGTTTATCGTAATTATGTCTTGGTTATTAATAGATCTTTTATTGAAGTCTCCTAATAGAAGATTATTACCTTTATTTCCTAAATATGAAATATCACACTCTAAGACATTAAAAGGGATTTTTTTTGTCTAAATTGTTGTTTTTATAAAAGGTAGAGTTTATTGGTGCAAAGAAAGTTATTGCTGGAAATATTTTCTTATTGTCACTGTCAAAAATTTCTAACCAAATGTAATGATTGAAAGGATCTTTCTTATAAAGCCTGACATATGAAGTAAGGTCCTACTTAATGTAACAAGCTATGCCACCAATCCCTCATCTAGTAGATATTTCATTCCAAAATAGACCACATAATGAAACCTTCTATATTAGGGATATGAGATTTGTTGTATTCTCATGTTTCCATAAACAAAATAATGTCAATTTTGCTAGAAATCAAACTTGACTCAGGGCCCTTCCTCTATGGAAAACCTCAACAATTCATATGAGAATCCTAAGTTTTTTGAATTCCTATTTAGCGACAATTGTTTGATATTCTCTATTTTTTCTTATTTTCTTATTTTTGCCCATTTCACTTCTTTCTGGGCATCTTTTACCTTTTGAACTTATTTCCTTAGTTCAGCTAGATTCATAGAAATTGGGTCTTTGTTTATAAATATTCCCAACCCTTTGAGGCTAGAAGTTTTGCTTAGTATGTCATATGTATTATTGGTGCATCTTACCTTAACTTGAATTGATCTATTTCTATGCTCTATTATTTTGTCTAATCTTTCCACATTTACGATGCAGGTTGTTTCAATTTGTAACTTAGTTTGTATCTCTTATTTAACTAGGTTCAAATGGTCTTTTCCTTCTTTTAAGCCAAAAATTATGATGTTTAACGCTCTTTTATTGTGCTCATGTTCTAACTTTATTAATGTACTCATTTATGCTTTGACGGGTTTGATATCTGATTTTGTTTCCATATTGCTTAGAGCCAAAGTGTTGTTGAACTTCTCTTCAAGTTCTTGAATTTTTTATGTCATTATTTGACTTCCTAACTTTTCATGCTCTCCACCCTCATTTTTTTGTTCTAATTCCTCGTACCTAGTTTCATTTCTTGTATTCTCTGCTCTATTATATGCATCCTATTCTCAAACAATGTGAATTTAAAATCTATTTGTCTTTCAATTTTTTCCTCAAAAGAAAATTTTCTCTCAAGCATATATTTTTAGGTTTGCATACAATTTAGCTTCTCTCTCTTTGTTGCATTTCTTAAGTGATTATGTATAGTAGACAAGGGATTCTAAAGTCATCTTGCTAGGTCTCCTTGATTTATTTTCAAAATTATAAAATATAAAAAAAGCTCATATAACATATAAAAAAGGAGAAACAAACTATCACTAACATTATAAAAAAGGAGAAACAAAGTAATAAATTGTACTACGTATTCAAAAAAATTGTAAAACCAAAATGTTAAAATAACTTACCAATTTGGATCTATCTTAACACCAGATTTACCAAGCATAGAGAGGGATCAAATCCTTGAGACACGATTATTTTTTTAAAGTGCAAAAACTTGAGTAAATCTTTGCACTTTGTTATCCCCATTTTGTAGGATAACTAAGGAGATTATGTCTCGAGGCCCTCAGGTTGCAGATATGGAGTGTCGAGAGACTACATGACCAACAGTATCCATTTGCACAAATGGAGACCCTTCTCACCACGACAAAGGTAATAAATTTTCATATGGCATCCACCAAACCAGCTGGCTTTCGAGAGGTAATGGGCCTTTCTCCATGAGGTACAAGTTAGGTATTATGGTGAGTGTCATTTCAATATTTGAGGCATTTGAGTATGTTGTATTTTAGACTAATTTAGATTTCATGACATATGCTTCGATATTATGCCTTTTTCCCTGCTTCACCTTGGTGGTTGACATTGTGCCCTAGTAAGTGGTCTTCTTGGGAATGGATTTGCTACTAGGAACTCCCTTGAAGAGCCATCGTATCGTTCCCAACCATACTTACTACTTTTCATCACTTAAACCCCCCATTTCCTTATCTCTTGGGATTTTAGGGTGTATTGACCCAAGAAGGGGTTGTCCCTCATTCTATAGGAAGAAGGGGTTGAGGGCCCAGAGGGATTGTTGTTGGGTAAAAGATAAAATCCTATGTATAAAACTTTCAGATGCTTCACCCATGGATCCCCCGAGATGGTAATGAAACACTTATCTGTAAGAAAAGGGGGACCCACAAGAATATTATGATAGAATGCTTAGGGGGGTAGTTGAAGGATATGAGGTCTCATTACGAGCCGACCTATCATGACCATGGGTATCTAGCGGTATGACATTACCATCATGTGGCCACCAAGCCAGGTAGTGGCTCTCAGTTGCACAACTGAGAGAAAGGGGGTCTCATCATGAGCCAACCTTCCCATTTCCACAAAGTGTTTTTGAGTGACATTGTCATCTTCTGGACACCATGCCTGGACAATGGCCTTCAACTCGTCCCTAAAACATGAAATAAACAAAGAATGGAAAAACAATGGGCTTGGAAAAATTGCATTGCAAACAAAGGTGCCACACACCCTCTACAAAGGCACCCGTGAATGAGACACTACAACCCCTTGCATGTCATGAACCCCATGCCCATTGAGTCTTGATCCTTAACCACTTCATCCACTTTACATAGCTTAGATAGGGATCTCTTGGAAACACTCCTTGACCTAGGGCAAGACCTACCCAATAGGACACCTCGTCAACCCTCCCATATCCAAGCTTGGCAAGTCACATAATGTCTTTGAGCACTTAATTGTTTGACAGGGTAATATTTGATGCACATGCTTAGGTGGCTCATTTATTGAATTGATTTACTTATCATGATATTTTGACTTGAGATCCTTGGAGGGCATGCTTATTTGTCTTTGTAGGACCTAGTTGGTGGACAGTTTTGGAGGAACAAGCCTAGTTTGAGACATACCTTCGAAGGCCTAGAAGATATTGTGGACAACATAACCTAGCCCTCATGCCAAATGTTTTTCCTAGGAGAGGAAAAACATCACCTTTGGAGGCATGACGTCATCTAGGAGGGATAGGGTTTGGTTGTGAGGTTATCATTCATTGACACAAGGATGTTTTGAGGAGAATGAGGCTTTGAACATGAAGAAATGACTCGAATGGTTGACATGTGGCTTTGGGAAGCCTAACTACACTCCTCCAACACCAACGACTTGCTCCTAGTGTCAAAATTTCCCTTAAAGGGGTGATGTCACCTTAAGTTAGGGTTTATTTTTGTGTAAAGGTAAATTTTAAGTGAATTGTTTAATATTATTTGTGTATAGGGGCCAGATTAGGGTTGTTGACCCCTAGTCTTGTGATTTACTCTAAAATTATGTGGAAAAACTATTTTGGAGACATTTTGTATAAATAGAGATCATAAGATCTCATTTCATAACATAAATCTCCCATTTGGAGAAGTATTGGACTGAAATTTTCGTTATCTTTGGCTAGTTCTCTCTCTTGTGCTCTTTTTTATGGCTATCTCTTGGACTATTGGTTTATGGAAGTGATGTGTTATCCTTGGAAGGCTTCTTTCTACATATTCTGGTGGTTTGTCTTAGCTTTTTTCTTGAATTGGTAATCTTTTTTACATTGTGCTATCATTTGTTGTTCAAGTCAAGGTTATTTTCTAGAGCTAGGTGGGAGGTATAAGGGCATACACCCCCACCTTAGTCTCCATCACTTTATGCTTGTATGTTATTGGTTTAACAAGGGTTTTCTAAGAGAAGTATAAGGGCATACACCCTCTTAGCCTAAACCCTAGCTAGAGATACTTGCCTTGGGGAGTAAGAGGATTTCCACCCCCAAGGAGGTAGTACCTCTAGCTCTTTATTTTCTTGACTCAATTAACCCAATTATTGAAGGCACTAGTCATTTACTTGTTTCATTGGAGAAATAAATTGATGCCTTGGTAAACGTACAAATTTCAAGTTTTAAAGTTGTCTCTTTAGGAAAGTGTTCCTTGAGCCTTTGGCTCCCTTGCCTCATTGAGGCGTCCCCTTTCAACCACAACTTCTTGATGTTGTTACAAAAATAACCTACAGACATTAGGGCTGCATAAAATTAACCCTCTAACACTTAATAACTCCTAAACTAACCCTAGGATTTAGCCCTAACTTTATCCTAACTCTCTACTAAGCCTAGTGCACCTATTGGGATAGTTAGAGGTGGTTTCTAATGGCTGATTTTTCTTCTGTTAAGATTGATTTGCTACAACAATAAGGATGATAATATTCATGCATTCTTTTGTTTCAACCTTGCTTTTTGTGCTAAAGTTATTGCTTAATCATTGGTGAGTTGAGCTAGCTTTCACTAGCTTGCCTCTTGTCTATTTTATCATATGCTTAGCACTTTATATTGTAGCCTTTGCTATATTTATTGATTTGATATATATCATTTATCTTTTCCTCAATTAGGGAAATCAAGCTTAACTTGCTCATCCAACTAACATATTACATTATATGCATTGTTTTCCTTGTGTCTCGGGTAGGTATTCACACTTGGCAAGTCACTCAACTCATTTTGCAACCCTTGAAACTTCCCAAGACTTTTTCCCAAGCTCTTCATACCACTTAGAATTGACCTCTAGGGGCATCCATTCATACTTCTGATTTTACATCTCATTTCCCCCTAGGGTCACCGGGATTCTGCCCTTGAGGTGACCACCTCACCTCTAAAGTGACGGGGACACCTGCCTAAGGTGACAGTGGCTAGGTGCCCTCCTAGTTTTCGCCAATTGGTGGTTGGGTCAGGCTTTTCCAAACCTACAACTTGTGTGATAACATTTTGGCGTCATTGTTGGGGAGGATTTTAAATCATCTTTGGAACCTAACGACACTTTGGCAAGCTATCCTGAAGCCTTTACCCTAGCTTTCTCAATGACTCCAACTAAGGGACGTTTCATTTCCACCTTTCTTGATGAGCTCCTATTGAAGCTCATCCGGCGACTCCACCTTTCAAGAACCCACCTTATCCCTTTCCCTCCTTTGATGAACCTTGAGCTCATCTAGCGACTCCATTGAGGCATTACCCTAAGTAATGGAAACATGGCTTTGTGGAGATTTCATGAAGCATACAAATCCTTGGATCTCGAATCTATTGACGGATATCCAAAAAAGTGCCTGGTAAACCAATTCGATCTCCTCCCAAATTTTGATGGTAATCCATTGTCGGTCGCAACACACGTTGTTGAGTATACCAGATGCATCTGCATTTTGAGTGCACAACATGAGGATGTATGCATGTGGTTGTTCTTGTTGTCCTTGGGAAGTGAACAGGGGAATTGGATCAAGGATTCTTACAATCCAAGAAGTATATCTTCTTTGACGATCCTCATCAGAGAGTTCCTTAACATTGGGGACCAGAAGCTCAAAGTCTTGAAGATACAATTCAGGACCTAGAGGATGCTTTTTCGAGAGAAGGTTTTGATCTTGATCCTATTGAAGCCTTGAGAGAAACGCTTCTTCCAGAGTTTGTTGAAAAAATAGTTAAAAGACAAGAAGTTGACAAAAGCAATGAGGAAAATTTTGAGTGTCTCAAGCAAAGCAGAGATGAAGATTTCAAGTTTTGTGAACAACTAATGAAACTTTTCCCCAATAACAATTTTCTAGTTAAGTTTTGTCAACAATGAGAAGAAGAGATTGATGCCATCATCGGTGATTATGAGAAAAGGCCTACCCCAAACTCAGCCTGGGAAGTAGCCATTGCATATTTTGGAACATATTCATTATACGATGTTGTAACTGAGAAATATGGGTATCAGGAAAGATTCCCAAATGATGTTGAACCACTCTTCATGCCCGAAGAACTCTATAAGCACTTTATCAAGATCAATATGGTGAGTTCTTTGATCCTATTGAAGATAATGAAGACTTGGTCGAAGAACATATTCATGAAGAAAAACTTGAAGAAGATCCCGATGAAGAAGATCTCGATGAGATATGTGATGAAGGTGAAGTATTCTCCCTTCCACTTGATGAGGATATCTAGACATCTTCTCCTACAAATCAAGAAGAGAACGTGATAAGTTATAACCCTTTTGAAAACTTTGATGATGTTTTGTTCCATGAATTTGGAAATGAAGAAAAATGCCAAAAGGATCTGAAGTCTCTCTTGTGAAAGGCTTAAATGAAACGTTATTATCCAATTTCACATTTGAAGGAAACAAAGATATCCAATCTTATGAAGTAATCAGCTCCTATGATGTTGATGAATTCGTGGAACAACACTTGGGTATAGTTGACGACCAAATTGATGATTTCATACGGGTTGGGAGACGTATATGGGATGTGGTTTGCTTCATTATTGATAGAGATCCCATTTATGAGGTTGAGGGTATCTCTCAGGAAAAGGGGGTTGGAGTGTCATATTTAGAGGACTAGTCTTCATACGTGTATGGTTTAGATATTTGACAGCATTATGATGATATGGTTACAGATTTGTTCTTCCCTTTCGAGGACGACTTGTCGCAGCATATTCAGAGTGATCTTCATTCGTCCCTTGATGCATGCCCTTTTGCAGATGCAGATCTGTTCTATGAGGATTTTCAACCATTGTGCTCATATTTTGATAGACACCAGGTCATGGCCAACCCAAAGAAGTCCAAGGTCGACACTACCAAACATAAGTACTTTCATGATGAGACTTTGGGTAGGAATTTGCAGACAAAGAAGATATGTTTCCTAAATTCGACGGAGGAGTTTCTCTCGAAGGTTGTGCCTTACCATGTTTCCTCTTGTTTGGGAAATCATAGGGTTTTCTTGGGATCTCTTGTCCTTTCTCATCCTTCGGGGAGAAATGATTTTCTAAGTGAAGATGAAGACGAGTTATCGTCTATATATGGTATCCCTCTTCATAGATGGATTGATCAGGCTTATGGCTATACTTTTAAGAGGGATGATCAGGCTAATGGTTTCTCTTTCCAGCAGGATTTCCTCCCTCCCACCCATCTCCATGAGTTTTATTTCATGATAGATTATATGTGTACTTATACTCATGATCATTATGTGCTTGACTTATCTTTGTTGTATTACATGATTTAGCATAGGGGGAGATACTTTGACGAGATGATCAGTTGGTTGCACTGGTTGTATGCCTTTACCTGACATCACCCATCACTTGATCTTTAAGGCCCCAAGGCCCTAGGTTACTAGGTAGGTCATCTTGATTTCCTTGCATTTACATCTTGATTGCTCATATTAGTTTAGATGCATTTCATATTCCATTTTTCTCTACTTGCATATCGATTTCATGCTTAGTTTAGAAAGTATATATATATATATATATATATATATATATATATATATATAAAGGGTGATAACACCACCCTAGATGCACTGATGATTTTTTCTAAGTTTTGGCAGGCACGGGTCTACCAGGAGATGTGGTTCTCATGCACTTTACGGAGAGCACATGTCCCCAAGTAGGAGACAGATGTTATCCCCTTTTTGTGGGATAACTAAGGAGATTATGTATCGAGGCCCTCAGGTTGCAGATATGGAGTGTCGAGAGACTACATGACCAACAATATCCATTTGCATAGATGGAGACCCTTCTCACCACCACAGAGGTCATAGATTTTCAGATGGCATCTACCACACCAGTTGGCTTCCGAGAGGAAATGGGCCTTGCTCCATGAGGTACAAGTCAGGTATTATGGTGAGTGTCATTTCAATATTTGAGGCATTTCAATATGTTGTATCTTAGAATGCTTTAGATTTCATGACCTATACTTGGACATTATGACTTTTTTCTTGCTCCACCTTGGTGGTTGACATTGTGCCCTAGTAAGTGGTCTTCCTTGGGAATGGGTTTACTACTAGGAACTCCCTTGGAGAGCCATCGTACCGTTCCTGACCATACTTACCACTTTTCATCACTTAAACCACCCATTTCCTTATCTCTTGGGATTTTAGGGTGTATTGACCCAAGAAGGGGTTTTCCCTCATTCTATGGGAAGAAGGGGTTGAAGGCCTAGAGGGATTGTTGTTGGGTAAAAGATAAAATCCTGTATATAAATCTTCTAGATGCTTTGCCCAGGGATCCCCCAAGAAAGAAATGAAATGATTATCTATAAGAAAAGGGGGACCCACAAGAAAAATATGATAGAATGCTTAGGGGTTATTTGATGGATAGGAGGTCTCATTATGAGTCGACCTATCATGATCATGGGTATCTAGCGGTATGACATTACCATCATCTCGCCACCAAGCCAGGGTAGCGGCTCTTAGTTGCACAACTGAGAGAAAGGGGCTCTCATCACGAGCCAACCCTCTCATTTCCACAAAGTATTTGTGAGTGACATTGTCATATTTTGGACACCACGCCAAGACAATGGCCTTCAACTCATCCCTAAAACATGAAATAAAAAAAAATGAAAAAATGATGGGCTTGGAAAAATTGCATTGCAAACGAAGGTTCCATGCACCCTCTACAAAGGCACCCATGAATGAGACACTATAGCCCCTTGTATGCCATGAACCCCATGCCCATTGAGTCTTTATCCTTAACCACTTCATCCACTTTACATGGATTAGAGAGGGATCTCTTGGAAACACTCATTGACCTAGGGAAAGATCTACCCAATAGGACACTGTGTCAACCCTCCCATATCCAAGCTTGGCAAGTCGCATAATGTCTTTGAGCATCTAATTGTTTGACAGGGTAAGCTTTGATGCACATGCTTAGGTGGCTCATTTATTGACTTGATTTACTTATCATGATATTTTGACTTGAGATCCTTGGAGGGTGTGCTTATTTGTCTTTGTAGGACCTAGTTGGTGGACATTTTTGGAGGAACAAGCCTAGTTTGGGCTTCCATGGGGCTTGAATCCCACAGGTGGATGCTAAGGGCCCGCATGTTGGATGAGAGAGACACGCCTTCAGAGGCCTAGAAGACATTGTGGATGACATAACCTAGCTCTCACATGCCAAAAAATTTGACTAAGAGAGGCAAAATGTCACCTTTGGAGGCATGACGTCATCTAGGAGGGATAGGGTTTGGTGGTGAGGTTAGCATTCATTGACACAAGAAAATTTTGAGGATAATGAGACGTTCACCATGAAGAAATTACTTGGATGATTGACATGTGGCTTTGGGAAGCCTAACTACACTCCTCAAACACCAACTAGTGTCAAAAAGTCCCCTAAAGGGGTGACATCACCTTAAGTTAAGGTTTATTTTTGTGTAAAAGTAAATTTTAAGTGAATTGTTTAATATTATTTGTGTAAAGGGGGAAGATTAGGGTTGTTGACCCCTAGACTTGTGGTTTACACTAAAATTATGTGGCAAACTATTTTGGAGACATTTTGTATAAATAGAGATCATAAGATCTCATTTCATAATATAACTATCCCATTTGGAGAAGTATTGGACTAAAATTTTTGCTATCTTTGTCTAGTTCTCTCTCTTGTGCTCGTGTTTATGGTGATCTCTTGGACTATTGTTTGATGGAAGTGATGTGCTAGCCTTAGAATGCTTCTTTCTAGCTATTGTGGTGGTGTTTCTTAGCTTTTTCCTTGAATTGGTAAGCTTTTTACATTGTCCTATCATTTGTTGTTCAATTCAAGTTTATTTGCTAGAGCTAAGTGGGAAGTATAAGGGAATACACCCCCACCTTAGTCTCCATCACTTTATGCTTACATGTTATTGGTTTAACAAGGGTTTGTTAAGAGAAGTATAAGGGCATACACCCTCTTAGCCTAAACACTAGCTAGAGAAACTTGGCTTGGGGAGTAAGAGGATTTACACCCTAAAGGAGGTAGTACCTCTAGCCCTTTATTTGCTTGACTCCATTAACCCAATTATTGAAGGTACTATTCATTTACTTGTTGCATTAGAGAAATAAATTGTTGCCTTGGTAAACGTACAAATTTCAAGTTTTAAAGTTGTCTCTTTAGGAAAGTGTTCATTGTGCCTTTGGCTCCCTTTCCTCATTGAGGCATCCCCTTTCAACCACAACTTCTTGTTGTTGTTACAAAACTAACCTATAGCCATTAGGGCTGCAGAAAACTAACCCTCTAACGGTTAATAACTCCTAAACTAACCCTAGGATTTACCCTTAACTTTACCCTAACTCTCTATTGAGCCTAGCGCACCTATTGGGCTAGTTAGAGGTGGTTTATAGAGGTTGATTTTTATGTTGTTAAGCTTGGTTTGCTACAACCATAAGGTTGATAATATCACTGTAGCAACATTTTGTTTCAACCTTGCTTTTTGTGCTAAAGTTATTGTTTAATCATCAGTGAGTTGAGCTAGCTTTCAATAGCTTGCCTCTTGTCTATTTTATCATAGGCTTAGCACTTTTTATTACATCCTTTTCTATCTTTATTGAGCTGATATATATCATTTATCTTGCTGCAATTAGGGATAGAAATCTTAACTTTCTCATCCAACTAACATATTACATTATATGCATTGTTTTCCTTGTGTCTCGGGCAGGTATTCACACTTGAAAGGTCACTCAACTCATTTGGAAACCCTTGAAACTTCCCAAGACTCTTTCCCAAGCTCTGCATACCACTTAGAATTGACCTCTAGGGACATCCATTCATACTTATCATTTTAAATCTCATTCCCCCTAGGGTCATGGGGATTCCCCCCTTGAGGTGACTACCTCACCTCTAAAGTGACGGGGGTACCTGCCTAAGGTGATAATGGGTAGGTTCCCTCCTAGTTGTCACCAATTGGTGGTTGGGTCGGGCTTTTCCCAACCTACAACTTATGTGATAACACACTTCAATGGTTTTGATTTGTCTCAATCCTTGATAGATTTGGGGTTAAGATATATATATATAGAGAGAGAGAGAGAGAGAGAGAGAGGTGTATGTATGTAATGTACACACATGCACGGTTTTCTTAGTGGGTAAACGTGGGGTGTTAATGTAGCATCCACCAAGGTTCAAGTCTCACCAACACCTGATGTAAATCCTTTGTGTTGACTTTGGGCCTTCTTTTGAGTTATGTATATGTAATGAGAATCCGATTTGAAATAAATTGAGAGAACATGGACTAGTTCTTGGGTTTTCCATCCATGGGACAATTTCCATGTGTGTGTATGTGCGCGCGTGCACACACACACATATGTATAACATATACATACATACATACATGTGTGTGTATGTGCGCACACACACACTGTAGAGACCTAAATTTATTAAGCCTAATAAATTCATACAATTAAACATAAAATTTCTTTCAATGCATAAGTAATTCATTAATCATCATATAAGCATTTAATATTCAACAGAAATTAAATTTATCCGCAGCATGAAAATAAATTACATAATCATCACATAACCCAGCAAGTTCATAAATAAAAATACCTCTATTTGATGTTATTATCCCAATATCCGACTATCCTCTCTGTTGCTTTGCCCAGCCTGATGCTCTAACCAAACCCTGCCCAAAACCGACTAACCACCCAGCCAGCTAGGAGCAACCTATCCAGCTCCCTAGCTCTAGGATTCCGTAAGGATTCCTGTCCCCCGAGCCCAAAACTCCCATCAACCTAGTGCCCCCTGCAACAGTTCACCCAACCTCCAAAACCAAACTCCAAAACCAGAAAAATATCCAACAGCCAAAAATACAGTCCTCTCCTCCCAATTTTTCATAATGCCCCCTCTTGAAGCCCTCTACCCAGTCATATCTCCCCCCATTCACCGACTCCCTACCTTCCATTAATGCCACCCACCTTATCCCTCCATTTATTACCCTATCCTTCCCTTTATTACCTTATCCCCGATCATACGTAAAATCTTATAATAAATAAATTAAAGTCCATTTACTACCTTATCCCCTGTCATACGTAAAATCTTATAATAAATAAATTAAAGTTATTAAGCCTTGAATTCTTTATCTAAACCTTTAATGAGTTAATTAATTAACTAATTAATTAATCAACAGATATAAACAATTATTAATTAATTAATATTATTAATAAATAATCATTGTTTAACTAAAATATATTATGACAATTAATTATTTAATTAATTATATTTGGTAAACTTTAAGCAATCATTTAACTAGGGTTGTTACATACACCCACCCTTCAGGAAACTTCATCCTGAAGTTAAAGTATTCTATGATACAAGGGGAAAGAAGCATGGTCCACACATTCATAACAAATAACCGTCATTATTAGTAAGTAAGCCAAGAAACTCATTCATACTAGTGTACATGCGCAAGAAATGCATGTATAGCTAGTACATACAAGTCTCGTTCATGTACTAATAATCAATAACTATCACCTTTATAGTAATTTATGTATGCATCCAATCCAATCAACAAGACTATTCATTTTATAAAAGACAATAAACCAATCAAATGTTTGTGAAATCCTTTAATTACAATTATCTAGCTCAACAATGTTATTTAGACAATTGTAGTTTAGTTACATAATTACGAATATTCATATATATACACATTTTCTTTTTAGAAGGAAAAACAATAAATTCCACCATAAGACAAATCTCCATACACTCTCAACTATTTCTACTCATCCTTCCTCCCTAACTTACTTCCATCTTCCATTCCTATCCTTCCTCTGCTGGACTAT